>WEIB01000476.1:0-41687 GCA_015476505.1 Urochloa ruziziensis
GTGCTTCATGGCCAATACAACCGGATTGTCCTGTGCTCAATAAACTTAAGTATCTGGTGCTCTTCTGAGCAGGATTCTCTTAATGTTCTTGCGTGATTTTGTCTCGACTACAACATACCATCATTTGAATTGTCAATACAATTTGGATGGCTTCGAATCACATCATTTGGAACCTAAAAATATCTATAAATATTCATCTCGATAAACATGTTAGTCCAAAATGATTATGTTGACATTAATTACCAAAATCATAAACATGGCATATGGTCATTTTCCTTAAATATGAGCTAATTATAAAACTAATCGCATAAGTTATAGCTAATCCGCAAGACGAATCTATTAAACCTAATTAATCTATCATTAACACATGTTTATTGTAGCACCACATTGTCAAATCATGGACAAATTAGGCTTAATAGATTCATCTCGCAAATTACTCTCAATCTATACAATTAGTTTTGAACTTAGTATATGTTTAATACTTCAAATTAGTGTTAAAACATCCCATGTGATAGAGTCTAAACACTAGTCCGGGAACCAAAACCCCACTAAGGCTGCTCACTGGGACTTGTAAAGCGGCCGCTACACCTACATGCAGACCGCTTTACAAGTCAAACCAGATGCAACGACAACTCGTAAGGAGGCTGTAAACAACATGCAACCTTCAACCAGACACTCAGGACACATTAGCACGGCCCTGCCGTCCTAACCTCCTACAACCTGCGCGCTCGGAGAGAGAAAAAGGAGGAAGGAGCGGCGCATGGAGAGAGAAGGCCTAGGCCTCCCCCCGCCGTCGCCGCCCGGAGAGAAGGATCAGAGCATGCTGCCTCGATCTACGAGCAAGGACGCCGCCGCTACCCGGAGCTCAGCCGCTGGGGTTGCACGAATCCCACCCCGATCTGTGCCGTCGACAGCCAGCGTCGAGGAGGAGGGCCGCAGCGGCCGCCTCGAGTCCTCCGCTGCTCGCGCCGGAGAGCTCGACGCCCACACGCATCGATCTGCGGCGAGCTCCGACATCCCTGCCAAGGTTGCCGCCATACCTCTTGTGACACCCTAAAAATTAGAGAGCATTTAAAAAGGAAATTAAAAATATTTTTAATATTCAAAACTAGGTTCACTTTAATAGGATAATGCATTAGAAAAATGAAATGCATTAGAATATTTTGAAACCAAACATATGCATATGCTTGTTCTAACTTTAGAATAATCCTAAACCCTAAGACCTAGCCAAAAACTCATTTTAGATTTGAAATGAAATTCAAAATCAAATTCAAACTCAAAATAGAAAAGGAAAAGGAAAACCAGAAAAAGAAAAAGAGAAAACCTCACCTTGGGCCGTAACCGGCCGCCGGCCCAGCTCCACCCCGCGGCCCAGCTTCCCTCCCCCGCCTTCCCGCGGCCCAAACCAGCCCCGCCTCCCTCTCCCGAAGTCCAGTTCGCCCCCTCTAACTCTCGCGCGCGCGTTATACATCCTTGGTGACGTCGCGCTGACGTCACCATCCATCCCCCTTCTTCTTCCCCTCGCCGCCGTACCCATCCCCGCCGCCACGGCCGCTCGATCTATCGAGCCTAGGGGGACGCGTGCAACGCGTGTCACCCCCACGGCCTTCCACCGCACCCCAAGTGCGGCGCCGACCATGCCCCGTAGCTCCGCGCGGAGCTCGCCGCCGGGGGGCACGCGTCGCCACCCCGTGCGCCGGCGCGCCACGCGTCTGGCCACGGAGGGCCCGGAGGAGCTCCGGGAGCTCACCTCTGGGCTATAAATAGCCCCGGGCGCGCTCCCTCGGAGCTCCATTCCCCCACATTCACTCCCCGCACACCACACACACGCACGCCGGCGCCGGCCGAGCGCAGGCTGCCCCGCCGCCGTGCACGACCGGCTGAGGCCGCGCCGGGAGCCCGCCGCCGTGCTCCGGTAAGTGCTTCAGCGTCGCTGCATCGCCGCTGCTCCCTTTTCCCCTCCCCCTGCGCCGCCGGCCCTACGCCGCCAGACCCCGCGCGCCGCCGCACTCCGGCGACCCGCTGGGGGGTCCTGGCCGTCCGCCGCCACGCCTAAGCACGCCACCGCACTCCGTGCACCGCCGGCCGCGTTTCCACCGCCCCGCAGAACCCGAAACCCCTCTACCCGCGCCTTTCCTTTTGCGCCGCTCGCCGCCCAAACTCCGGCGAGCTCTAGCCGCCGCGGCAAACCCGGCGCTGCGCCAGAGCGTGCCTGACCCTGCCGCCGCACCACTCTCTCCCTCTCCGCCGAGCCTCGGCCCTCCCCATGGCCCGGCGTGGCCGGGGCGCGCAACTCCGGTGAGCGCCCCTGCTCCCGCCGCCGTGCGCCGCCGTCCCCCTCCCCTCTGCCTAGCTGGCGCCGTGTGGCTGCCACGCTGGCCGCAGGCTCACAGGCCAGCGGCACAGCCCGCCACCGCGGCCGCCACCTCATCCCCTTTCCCCCACCTACACCCGGTCCTCGTGGACCGCTGACCCACGGAGGTCACGGGTCCACGGGTCGTGGTCCACGGCCCACAGCACAGTGGCAAGCGCGGGCCGCGCCCCACGGGCCCCGCCTGTCTGTCTCTCTCCCTTAGTAAATTGCTAGGTACACCCGGCTAATTGCACACAAGAGTTTAATTCTCCACTTTAGAGCTTTCCAAAAATTCACAAAAATCCTAGAATAATTCTTAAGCCTAGAAATACCTTTCTTTCCCAAAAACCTCACCCCCAACCCCTAGATTGAATAGTCACCTCTTTTAGGTTTAAATCCATTTAAAGAAATCGCCCGTTAACCCTTGATTGATGTAATGATTCGTGTGACTAACCGCAGACTCTGACCCCGAGAACAACGTCGAGGATCCGGATTACGAAGAGGAAGCAGGGGACGACCCTGACGCTGGACAAGGCAAGTCCCGTCTACATTAATAATTATGGAAATTACTTCTGTTATATAAGCATGCCCGGATAACTGAAATTGGAGAACCGGAACTTGATTACACAGTCTTTACTTTAGACCGGGGAGTGGAAGGAAGATCCCAAGGAATGGGATTCTGTCCTAAGAGCCACTTCGGGTCGCCACTAAGGACCGGTTCGCGGGAGAATCTTTCCATTGCCTAGTACAGTCCCGCATGCAAAAAAGCATGGCCTTCGGGAATGCTTATTTATGTGAGGCCTTGATCCACACCCCACTAGCCAGCTTTAGTAAACTGTCCCAAGGGGCCACGGTGGGCAACGGGACTATTGGAGACAGACCCCGACAGAGGGCTGGGTCTGGTCGGTACGAGTCGCAGGTGACAGGGTCGGGAGGACCTGGTGGCGGAGTGCCACGATATATATATTTCTTGATGCATCAAGAATCTTTCCCCGGGACGGTCCCTGCGTGGACGTGCGCGACTCCTACTTAGGCCCCAATAGTTTCCGTGGACAGAGCTAGGGAGTGGCTGTCTAGTGATAGACGCTGGTGGGAATGGATCTCGTAGGGCAGTACCGCCAAAGTACACGGTACGGGCTGACCGAATGCGGGACAGGAAAGTACGACCTCTGCAGAGCGACAAACCTATCTGGATAGCCGTGACTCCGGCAAGAGTCCAATTGGTAAAAGTCCCCGTCGATTAGATCACTAAAATGAACATGACCCGCGGATTTCCCTTACCGCAGGTTGAAGTACTTTTGTTCACTAACTGGGACTGGTAGGGAGGTTGTGCCCCTCCAGGACCAAAACTTAATTAATCTATTAAATTCCTTTGGGACTTGCTGAGTACCCCTGTCAGGAGTGCTCACCCTTGCTTCCGCTTCATACCAGAGGACTTCACCGAAGACGGAGCAGACGACGAAGGCTCGGAATGGTGACGTGCTCCACCGCGATGCTGAGGCTCTACATAGTAATGGTAGTTTTATATTTTCTGAATAAGCGGAGGCTTTGAGTCCCGCTTGTAGCCTTGTATAGACTCTAAGCTGTACATCGATGTAAATTATCAATAAAAGTTATTCGATGATGGTTTTCGATACCGCTTGTGAAGAACTGCTTGCATTAGGGCTTCCAGGGCTAATGCAGGTACTTGGGGAGTTCCGTTTCACGGGCGTGCCCCACAGCAGTGGTATCAGAGCCAGCTGGACTTTAGTGCCCTAAAGATGGCCCGAAAAATAGAGCTAGCAACTCTTTTAAGTCTTTCCTGTGCTATTAAGTTGAGTAGAATGACCTCTGAATAATTCCATAATCTTTTGGGATAGCATATGGACGGAGATACGTGGACTGACGAGAAGGGTTAGTTGCACTCCGACTGCAACCGGAATATCGGCTTTCCGCGCCTCCTGAGGAATGCCCTTAGGGAACTAGGCTTCTCAAACACCCCGCGATACAAAGGACGAGAGTTTGTGGCCAAAGGAAACCTGACCTGTGAAGTCTGGGTAACTATAGGGCTAGCTCCTAGACCATCTTCGGGAAAAGTATGGACTATCAGCACCTTTGGCTCGCGATTATCAGATACTTTGCAGTTAGTAGCCAAGAATGCGGTAATGGCAATTTGCCGAGATAAAGTAACGGGCACTGTGAACATGTCACTTCGTTACCTTCCAATTGGGAATACCACTACGACAGCTTGGAATTATCGCATGAAGGTTCTTTTCACTGAATCCATTGTCCCCGATCAAGCAACTCTAGTTACTACTTTGGACTATCTCTTGAGCTTAGAAAATTTATTTGAAAACCTAAGCATACGATGTTGGAAGATCGCCTCCTCGTGACTAAGGATCGTATGACTGAGTTGGTGGACTACGTTGAAGCAACAGAGAAAAGGGCGTTAATGGCTGAGCAATTGGTAGAGGGGGCTAAAGATGATTTAAGCGGGGAATTACGGAAAATAACTAAGAAGGCAAGAGGAAAGAACCCACCCAAGACCCCGAAGACTACTAAACCACGGGCTAAGGCAGACACGGAGATTGCTAAAACTACTCCTCTCCCTCCTATTACTGAACAACCGAACTCGAAGCCGAAGCTACGAGTCATCCGATACCCATGGAAACTCATTCCGAAGAGGAAAGGCTAACTCAGAGCAGGAAGGGTAAGGAACCCATGGGGAAGGAGATGCAAAGGAAAAGAATGGCGGCATAACGTTTGCTCAAGAAGAATGTGGCGAAACCTCAGACATGGCAAGTGAGGTGATAGGTACGATAGATGGATTTGGGATAGATATCCCTATACAATCACCTCTACCATCAACTGCGCCGGTACCGATCGATGAATTGAACATGGAGATCATGGAGCTCCTCCAGCAAACTGATTTTATAAATGACTGGAGGTCGAATCCAGTGACCGCCGAATCTTTCGCAGGCTCCATGTGGGATGCATCGACTTCCGGAGGTCAGGACTTCTGGGAAGACTTCACTTAGGAGGAGAAAGGAAATAAGAGAGGCTTCCACTTGTAGATTAGATACTTATAGTATATAATAGCCTTGGATAGCTAGTCGCGTATGGTGTATTGCGTGCATGGGACTTGAGTTCCCCTCCTGGAAATAAATAAAAGTACATATGGTTGCGCATGGCATAAAGCATTTTCCTTAAACTCACCTTTTTTCTGTAGGAAAGTTAGATTAAATAATCTCACCCCTCTCTTGTTTATAAACCGTCCTTCTTGATATGGAAATTAACATGCAGATGAAGCCCAAGAGGTCAGTTAGGATACAAGAACG
Organism: Urochloa ruziziensis; assembly: GCA_015476505.1. NCBI lineage: Eukaryota > Viridiplantae > Streptophyta > Magnoliopsida > Poales > Poaceae > Urochloa > Urochloa ruziziensis. The sequence continues at coordinate 5,671 of WEIB01000476.1, forward strand.
GCGGAGCCGACAAGCCAGAAGCTCCGAGTGCCAACAAAGCCAAGGCCAATCTGAGGAGGAAAGCGTGCATGGCAGGGCACGCGTCCGGAAGAAGCGAGACCCTTCCGCCGATTCTCAAGAAGAACTCCACGAAGACGCCATAGACATCTCGGCAGATGAAGAAGGAGACACTGAGGGACAACATGAAGCTCAAGATCCACCACCCCCACCGATGGTTGATTTAGTGGCGGTTATGGCCAACCAAACCCGCCTAATGGAGACCATTGTTCAAGGCATGGGTCAGACCCAAAATCCTCGTCCATGGAATGAACTAGGACAGCCTCGCAAGATTATAGAATTCATCCGAACTAACCCACCCACCTTTGATAGTACTGATGAACCCCTTGAAGCCGACGACTGGCTGAAGACTATTACCAAGAAGCTAGAAGCCATTCATGCTGAAGGCAGAGATAAAGTGCTACTAGCCGCTCATCAACTACAGCGATCCGCCAGTGAGTGGTGGGATAATTACTGCATGGCGGCAAACAACGCTACCGATATTACTTGGGAAGAATTCCAGGAAGAATTCCGACGCTACCACATTCCGGAAGGAGCCATGGACCGTAAGGCCTATGAGTTTAAGGCACTCCGGCAAGGTGGTATGACAATATCCCACTATCATCGGAAATTTATGAAGTTAGGCCGCTATGCTCCCGATGAAATCAGTTCCGATAAGAAGAAGCAAGGTCGGTATAAGAAAGGTCTCAATAGCATATACCGACAACAGATGACCCCACACATATATCCGAACTTCAACGTCCTAGTCAGTCAGACTATTTCAGCCGAGACTGCTCATGATGAATAGGATCGCAAGAAGAAATACCAGACCCAACGTACCCAGCAGCGGAATATACGGGCAACAAACTTTTCAGCACAACGAACCCGTTTCAACCCAAGCTATGCACCCCGAACATCCAGCCGTAACACCTTTGCACAACCAGCTACTTCCGGTCGTACCTACAACTCAGGGCAAGCTTCTTATGCCAAAGCTGCTACTGCCCCTACCACCAGCGTGGGAGACAAGACTTGCTTCCATTGCCGCGAACCCGGTCATTTTATAGCCAACGGCCCCTACAAGAATAAAGCATCCGCACCAGCCGCTTCAGTAGGAAGCTCACGCCCGGCCTCAAATGGACGAAATGGCCAACAAAACAAAAAGCCCGTGTCCTCTTATTCTCAAGGACGCCTGAACTATGTGGATACCGAGGAAGCTCAAGCTGCTCCTGAGGTGGCACTCGGTAAGTTCCCAATCAATTCCCATCCCGCGAATATTTTATTCGATTCCGGAGCATCGCATACCTTCATTACTCTAAAATTCGTTAGAGAAAATCAATTACCCACCACCCCACTAGAAAATCCAATCTTAGCTACCACCCCTGGGGCCAAAATACCCTGCCAACTGCGAAGCCCAGGAGTTCGAATCCTTTTAAGTGGGGTAGAATTCTTAGCAGATCCAGTGGTTCTAAACTCAGAAGGTATAGACTTAATTCTGGGAATGGATTGGTCAAAGAAGCATGATGGACAGATAGATTGTGGAAAGGGGATAGTCACCCTTACTAGCCCTAGCCATCAAATGGTACAATGCCAGGTGCAAAATAAGAATATATTTACCATGATCTATCAAATGGATGTTACTGTGATTGAACAAATACCGGTGGTTAGAGAATATCTCGATGTTTTTCCAGAAGAATTACCCGGGTTACCTCCAGACCGAGACGTGGAATTTGTTATAGACCTATTACCAGGCACCGCTCCGATAGCTAAAAGACCGTATAGAATGGCTATCGATGAATTGGAAGAACTAAAGAAACAACTTAAGGATCTGTTGGAAAAGGAATTCATACGCCCAAGCTCTTCACCCTGGGGATCACCGGTGTCATTTGTGAAAAAGAAAGATGGGACCTTAAGAATGTGTGTCGATTATCGATCACTTAATGAGGTCACTATTAAAAACAAGTATCCGTTGCCAAGGATCGATGATTTATTCAATCAACTGAAAGGAGCAAAATACTTTTCTAAGATAGACCTTAGATCCGGATATTATCAACTCAAACTCCGATGGGATGATATACCCAAGACGGCTTTCGTGACGAGATATGGTCAATACGAGTATACTGTACTCCCCTTTGGTTTAACTAACGCCCTGGCATACTTCATGAACTTGATGAACAAAGTATTCATGGGGGAATTGGATAAGTTTGTAGTAGTATTTATAGATGACATATTAGTTTACTTCAAAACGGCCGAAGAACATGAAAGGCACCTCAGGGTTGTTTTGGGGAGATTGCGAGAACATCAGTTATATGCCAAGTTTAGTAAGTGTGAATTCTGGCTAGAGAAAATCGCTTTTCTTGGACACGTCATAACCCAACGAGGTGTTGAAGTGGATCCTTCAAAAGTAAAAGCAGTTATGGAATGGCAACAACCACGAAACGTGCATGAGGTGCGAAGTTTCCTGGGATTAGCCGGCTACTACCGAAGATTTATTAAAGGATTCTCCCGCCTAGCCAAACCCATGACAGAACTAACCAAGGAAAAAGTAAAGTTCAAATGGATAACGGCTTGTGAAAATAGCTTTCAAGAACTGAAGCAAAGATTGGTAACCGCCCCGGTTTTAGCTCTGCTAGATATATATCAAAACTTCGTGATATACTGTGACGCTTCTCGCAAAGGACTAGGGGCAGTTCTCATGCAGAACGAAAGGTTAATAGCCTATGCATCACGACAATTGAAGACCCACGAAGTGAATTACCCTACTCATGACCTGGAATTAGCTTCGGTGGTTCATGCCCTAAAAATTTGGAGACACTATCTATTGGGCAAACGATGTGATATTTATACGGACCATAAAAGTCTTAAGTACATTTCACACAAAAGGAGCTAAACCTAAGACAGCGAAGATGGCTGGAACTAATGAAGGACTATGACATACAACTACGATACCACCCGGGAAAAGCTAATACGGTAGCCGATGCCCTAAGCCGGAAGTCCAGCTACCGACCAGAAAAGCTAGCCCAGGAAATGCGAGCTTTAAATCTACAAGTGATACCCTTCGGATATCTTGCTAACATCCATTTACAGCCTCTGCTCCAAGTGCAAATTAAAGAAGCTCAAAAGAGAATCAAGGAGATCATGCTGCTTCAGGATTCTATTGGACTTGGAAAAGGGTCAGACCTTCGAGTAGATAAAGAAGGCACCCTTTACTTCCGAAATCGAATCTGCGTACCACCCTAGGATGAGTTACGAAAAACAATCATGAATGAAGCTCATAACTCAGCCTACTCTATACACCCCGGATCCACCAAGATGTATCAAGACCTAAAAGAATCCTATTGGTGGCCAGGCATGAAAAAGGATATAGCTGAGTATGTAGCTAGTTGCCATATCTGCAGGACCGTCAAAGCTGAACATCAGAAACCCTGCCGGATTACTGCAACCGTTACCCATACCTGAATGGAAATGGGAAGAAATTAGTATGGATTTTATCGTTGGCTTACCCAGGACAGCTAAAGGAAATGACTCGATTTGGGTAATTGTAGACCGTCTAACCAAGGTTGCTCATTTTATTCCCGTCAAAACAACCCATGGAGGCAACAAATTAGCCTGGCTATATATAGACAACATTCTGAAACTTCATGGAGTACCTAAGAGGATAGTAACCGATCGAGGGCCACAGTTTACCTCCACTTTCTGGAAAACCCTGCATAAAAGTTTAGGATCCACCCTGGATTATAGCTCGGCATACCACCCTCAAACTGATGGACAAACCGAGCGAGTAAATCAAATACTAGAAGATATGCTACGAGCTTGTGTTCTGACCTATGGAAAGGACTGGGAAGAAAGCTTAGCATATGCAGAGTTCTCATACAATAATAGCTACCAAGCTAGTTTACAAATGTCACCCTTTGAAGCCCTGTACGACAGAAAATGTAGGAAGCCCTTATTATGGTCAGAGACAGGGGAAAGGTCATTATTTGGGCCAGCTATATTACGGGATGCTGAAGAGAAAACCAGACAGGTACAGGAGAATCTAAAGATAGCACAAAATCGACAGAAAAGTTATGCTGACACCCGAAGAAAGGAATTGACCTTCGAAGACAATGACTTTGTGTATCTGAAAGTAGCTCCTATCCGAGGGACACGAAGATTCCAAATCAAAGGAAAGTTAGCACCCCGGTATATCGGCCCCTACCGGATACTAAATAGAATTAGAAAAGTAGCCTATCGACTGGCATTACCAGAAGAACTGGGAGATATACACCTGGTATTTCATGTATCTCAACTAAGAAAATGCCCAAGGGTACCGGACGGAACGAACAGCTCCAGAAACAGTAGATCTACAACCAGATTTGAGGTACCAAGAAAGACCCACGCGAATATTGGATACAACCATCAGACAAACTCGAAGAACAGCGGCTAAGTTTTGCCGGGTACAATGGAGTAATCACACAGAGGTGGAGGCCACGTGGGAAAAAGAGGAAAATCTCATAAAAGAATTTCCGTATCTATTCCAGGAACCAGACGAATCTCGAGGACGAGATTCACTTTAAGTGGGGTAGGTCTATGACACCCTAAAAATTAGAGAGCATTTAAAAAGAAAACTAAAAATATTTTTAATATTCAAAACTAGGTTCACTTTAATAGGATAATGCATTAGAAAAATGAAATGCATTAGAATATTTGAAACCAACCATATGCATATGCTTGTTCTAACTTTAGAATAATCCTAAACCCTAAGACCTAGCCAAAAACTCATTTTAGATTTGAAATGAAATTCAAAATCGAATTCAAACTCAAAATAGAAAAGAAAAAGGAAAACAGAAAAAGAAAAAGAGAAAACCTCACCTTGGGTCGTAACCGGCCGCCGGCCCAGCTCCACCCCGCGGCCCAGCTTCCCTCCCCCGCCTTCCCGCGGCCCAAACCAGCCCCGCCTCCCTCTCCCGAAGTCCAGTTCGCCCTCTCCAACTCTCGCGTGCGCGCGTTATACATCCCTGGTGACGTCGCGCTGACGTCACCTTCCATCCCCCTTCTTCTTCCCCTCGCCGTCGTGCCCATCCCTGCCGCCACGGCCGCTCGATCTGCCTCCACCGGCGCGGATCGAGCCTAGGGGGACGCGCGCAATGCGTGTCACCCCCACGGCCTTCCACCGCACCCCAAGTGCGGCACCGACCACGCCCCGTAGCTCCGCGCGGAGCTCGCCGCCGGGGGGCACGCGTAGCCACCCCGTGCGCCGGCGCGCCACGCGTCCGGCCACGGAGGGTGCCGGGGGAGCTCCGGGAGCTCACCCCCGGGCTATAAATAGCCCCGAGCGCGCTCCCTCGGAGCTCCATTCCCCCACATTCACTCCCCGCACACCACACACACGCACGCCGGCGCCGGCCGAGCGCAGGCTGCCCCGCCGCCGTGCACGACCGGCTGAGGCCGCGCTGGGAGCCCGCCGCCGTGCTCCGGTAAGTGCTTCAGCGTCGCTGCCTCGCCACTCCTCCCTTTTCCCCTCCCCCTGCGCCGCCGGCCCTACGCCGCCAGACCCCGCGCGCCGCCGCACTCCGGTGACCCACTGGGGGGTCCTGGCCGTCCGCCGCCACTCCTAAGCACGCCACCGCACTCCGTGCACCGCCGGCCGCGTTTCCACCGCCTCGCAGAACCCGAAACCCTTCTACCCGCGCCTTCCCTTTTGCGCCGCCCGCCGCCCAAACTCCGGCGAGCTCTAGCCGCCGCGGCAAACCCCGCCGCTGCGCCAGAGCGTGCCTGACCCCGCCGCCGCACCACCCTCTCCCTCTCCGCCGAGCCTCGGCCCTCCCCATGGCCCGGCGTGGCCGGGGCGCGCAACTCCGGTGAGCGCCCCTGCTCCCGCCGCCGTGCGCCGCCGTCCCCCTCCCCTCTGCCTAGCTGGCGCCGCGTGGCTGCCACGCTGGCCGTAGGCCCACAGGCCAGCGGCACAGCCCGCCACCGCGGCCGCCACCTCATCCCCTTTCCCCCACCTGCACCCGGTCCTCGTGGATCGCTGACCCACGGAGGTCACGGGTCCACGGGCCGTGGTCCACGGCCCACAGCACAGTGGCAAGCGCGGGCCGCGCCTGTCTGTCTCTCTCTCCCTTAGTAAATTGCTAGGTACACCCGGCTAATTGCACACAAGAGTTTAATTCTCCACCTTAGAGCTTTCCAAAAATTCCAAAAATTCACCAAAAATCCTAGAATAATTCTTAAGCCTAGAAATACATTTCTTTCCCAAAAACCTCACCCCCAACCCCTAGATTGAATAGTCACCTCTTTTAGGTTTAAATCCATTTAAAGAAATCGCCCGTTAACCCTTGATTGATGTATTGATTCGTGTGACTAACCGCAGACTCTGACCCCGAGAACAACGTCGAGGATCCGGATTACGAAGAGGAAGCGGGGGACGACCCCGACGCTGGACAAGGCAAGTCCCGTCTACATTAATAATTATGAAAATTACTTCTGTTATATAAGCATGCCCGGATAACTGAAATTGGAGAACCTAGAACTTGATTACACAGTCTTACTTTAGACCGGGAGTGGAAGGAAGATCCCAAGGAAGGGGATTCTGTCCTAAGAGCCACTTCGGGTCGCCACTAAGGACCGGTTCGCGGGAGAATCTTTCCATTGCCTAGTACAGTCCCGCATGCCAAAAAAGCATGGCCTTCGGGAATGCTTATTTATGTGAGGCCTTGATCCACACCCCACTAGCCAGCTTTAGTAAACTGTCTCAAGGGGCCACGGTGGGCAACGGGACTATTGGAGACAGACCCCGACAGAGGGCTGGGTCTGGTCGGTACGAGTCGCAGGTGACAGGGTCGGGAGGACCTGGTGGCGGAGTGCCACGATATATATATTTTCTTGATGCATCAAGAATCTTTCCCCGGGAAGGTCCCTGCGTGGACGTGCGTGACTCCTACTTAGGCCCCAATAGTTTCCGTGGACAGAGCTAGGGAGTAGCTGTCTAGTGATAGACGCTGGTGGGAATGGATCTCGTAGGGCAGTACCGCCAAAGTACACGGTACGGGCTGACCGAATGCGGGATACGAAAGTACGACCTCTGCAGAGCGACAAACCTATCTGGATAGCCGTGACTCCGGCAAGAGTCCAATTGGTAAAAGTCCCCGTCGATTAGATCACTAAAATGAACATGACCCGCGGATTTCCCTTACCGCAGGTTGAAGTACTTTTGTTCACTAACTAGGACTGGTAGGGAGGTTGTGCCCCTCCAGGACCAAAACTTAATTAATCTATTAAATTCCTTTGGGACTTGCTGAGTACCCCTGTCAGGAGTGCTCACCCTTGCTTCCGCTTCATACCAGAGGACTTCACCGAAGACGGAGCAGACGACGAAGGCTCGGAATGGTGACGTGCTCCACCGCGATGCTGAGGCTCTACATAGTAATGGTAGTTTTATATTTTCTGAATAAGCGCAGGCTTTGAGGCCCTCTTGTAGCCTTGTACGGACTCTAAGCTGTACATCGATGTAAATTATCAATAAAAGTTATTCGATGATGGTTTTCGATACCGCTTGTGAAGAACTGCTTGCATTAGGGCTTCCAGGGCTAATGCAGGTACTTGGGGAGTTCCGTTTCATGGGCGTGCCCCACACCTCTCGCGCTCGCCACCGTGCCGATGGATGCGAGGGAGGGCATGATGGGGGAGGTGGACGCGGCAGACGCGCGGATCTGCCACACCTTGAAGCAGGGGAGACGAGGCCGACAAAGATGAGGAGGGCGAGCGTCGACGAGGACGAGCGCGCAAGCCGTGCACGGGCCTTGAAAAGCGAGATGGAGGCGAGACGACAGCGGTGTGAGGAGCAGGGTGAGGTGGCGACAGGGTGGCGATGGAGCAGGGGAGGAGGGTACCACGCGTGTGGGAAGTGTAAGAGAGGGAGGAGGGACGGAGAGAGGAGAGACAGTGACCGGTGTAGGAGAGAGAAAAAAGATAAAAAATCTAAGTGGTGGGCCCTACAGTGTGGTGGTTGGTATACAAGCGGAGATATAAAAGTTGACGAGTATAGGAGAAACTGTTATAGAGGTTAATCTAGATGACTAGGACAGAATATTCCTTATAAAGGTTGGATTTAGAAGTCAACGAGAGTGGATAGTCTAAGGCCAGCCTCAGTGCTAGTTTTGTCAGCAATTAATGAGCTACCACAGGCATTTTAGCTGACATGGTACAAGATTAACGAGGAGAGAAAGAAGAAGAGTTTCATCCTCATGACACCCGCCGGCTTGGTACTCAAGACGGATGACACTCCATTGAGAGGGTGGTTGTTTCATCCTTGGCACACTTATCATAGGCAAATGAAAAAAGTAAATGTTGTATAGTGTCTATGAAACTGTGACATGACATTGTGCACTGAGACTCACATTTTCAACCCATTCAAAAGCTGATGTGACTGTCTATAAAACTGTGCCCATGACACTCCAGTCAACGTTCTTGATTGTATGACAATGTATTAATGAAGAGAGACAGGAGAAATGAGTTTCATGGTGATGAAACTCTTCCTACACTGTTATCTAGATAGCTTGTGTCTTGCATTTAACGTAGAAAACAACAATAGATAGCTTGTGTCTTGCATTTAACCTAGAAAACAATAATAGATGAAACTATGCATTAAGGGGATGTTTCATCATAGTTCAAACATGTTTTAGATGATGTGTCAATCTAGATACCTGCATCCATTAAACTACCACGGAGACTAGCCTAAGTGGTCTGCTGAGTTTTTTTTTGGCCTTTTTAGTTCCAAAATGAAATCTTTTCACCCATCACAGCAAAGGAGAATCTTACATGCATGAAGTATTAAATGTATATAAAAAGGTGAAAAGTTATATGGATAGGCTGTAAATCGCGAGACGAATCTAATGAGCCTACTTAATCCATGATTTGCAACAGTGATGCTACAGTAACCATCCGCTAATTATGGATTAATTACCCTCTAATTACCATCGTTAGATTCGTCTCGAGATTTCCAACCTATTCATATAACTTTCCACCCTTTTCGTCTACATTTACTACTCATAAATTGGTAAAATCTAAACCCGAAATCTTTTCATCAAAATCTTTTCGGGAACTAAACACGGGCTTTATTATTTTATTATTAAGAAACGGTCTTATCAGGTCAACCATTTGACTTCTCGCTTCTCCTGTCCTGATCCGGACCACCTCAGGCGAGAGCTTGCGAGACCCACGCTCACCTCCGCTTCATCATCTTCTCCAATCGCCGCCCCAAACCCTAGCCGCTCCGCCTCCATGGCGAGCCATCCGCCCGGATCCCCCTCCCCTCCGGCCTCCGCCTCCGCGCCGCCGCAAACGCCATCGGCCCCGCCGGCGGCTGCGAAGGAGGACCCCCACCCCGCCGCCGCCGCCGCCTCCTCCGCGGCCGCCGCGTCGCCAGCGGGGTTCATCTTCGTCTGCAACAGCGCGACGAAGGCCGAGTGCTACCAGCAGCGGGTGATGGGCTTGCCCAGGGGGAAGCTGGGGGCCGTCTCCCGGATCCGCCGCGGCGCGGCGGTCTTCCTCTACGACTTTGACGCCAAGCTCGTCTATGGGCCCTACCGCGCCGACTCTGACGGCGGGGCCGACCTCGTCCCCGGTGCCTTCGACGGCCACTTCCCCGCGCAGGTGGGTAGCCTCGCCGCCCTAGCTCCGATGCTATCTCTGCTATTCTGCTTTCCGGTGACCGGAATCAAGAAATGGGGAATTGAGATTTGGGAATGTGTGGAACTGTGCACACGTATGTGGGGTTGGGGGGATAGTGAGCTGATGGGCGTGATAAGAGTAATAAGTGTTAGTACTTATTAGAAGTAATCACACTGATTATCTGTACAATGTTCTCAATGGAGCAAAGGTCAGTATCTTTTTTATTTGCAGGTTAAATTTACGATCGATGGTGATTTTCTGCCGCTCCGTGAGCGTTGTGTAAAAAGTGTTATAAAGGAGAACTATTTCAAAGGGGCTTTCAAACCAGAGCTGACCTCTAGACAAGTAAGTTTGAATGGTGAAGTTTCAATCGTTGTGTTCTGTTTTTAAGTTCAGTGAGGAGAAATGAATAACGCCCATTGCCAAACATTATTTATTTGAATGTATAACATGTGGACAAGAGTTCTGAAGAACCCTGTACTTCAGCCACCCCATTGGAATAAGTAAAGGATGACCATAGATAAACATGAAACTTGTGTTTAATTTGTATCTTATTTTGTCTAGCTTTAACTGGTAGTTTTCAATTGTCTGGGAGGAGGATGTGGTAGACAAAGGGGGTCAGTAATGCCCTAATAAAAACCATAAAACTTGTATGTAATCCTTTCCTTCTGAATTTTGTCTTGCATCACATGGAAATGCAAAGTCAAGTTGATCTGAGGGAGATTTAATCCATCTCGCTACGTTGTATCTTTGAATCTTGAGGCATGAATCCTATCTTTTAATACCCAGTATTTTACATAACTATTGATCTGAAATGGAGCTAGGATGTTCATCAGTATTGGGACACAGTAGGTTTTCTTGATGTTAGCTTTTCAGTTATGAAGCTACACTGTTGATCCTGAAAAGTGAAAAAATGTAGAGAAAAGAAAAAACAGGATTGATGAGAACATTTTCATCTTCTGTGTTATGCTTTTCTCCTGGTTTTGGTATCAGTTATGACTATCCATTAAATTATAGTTGCTAACTGAATTGTGACCATATCTTATATTTCGCCTTTGTCTGTCAATCATATTAGTTTTTACTTTTTTAGCTATGAATTTACAGTAGGGGTAATAAGTTAGCTACTTCATATGCTGTTGCTTTCTGTTGTAGGTCAAGAAATTGAGCGCATTGTTTCGGCCAATTGATTTTCTTCCGGAATCATCACCCTCACATGATGTTGATAACTGGCCCCCTGTTCCTGCTTTTCTGCCTCCTTCAGCTCACCCGGCACAGGCACCTGCTTATGCACATCATCTAACTGCCCATGCTGATCCAGCTACCTCCATGGCAAGCCAGCCCTCACCTTCTGCTCCAATCTCCCTGCCACCACGCAAGCGGCCGCACTCCCCGGCTGTGACAACAGAGGACAATGTCCACCCCAGAGTTTCCTCCACCACCACCACTGCATCGCCGGCGGGGTTCATCTTCATGTGCAACAGCGCAACAAAGCCTGAATGCTACCGCCACCGGGTGCTGGGCCTGCCGCGGGGAAGAATGGAGGTTGTCTCCCGGATCCGGCGTGGGGCAGCAGTTTTCCTCTACGACTTCGACGACAAGCATCTCTATGGACCCTACCGCGCTGACTCCAATGGTGGGGCTAATCTTGTCCGGGGCGCTTTCCATGGCCGCTTCCCTGCTCAGGTTGGTAGCCTTGTCCTTGCTGCAAAGCTTTCAGCTTTCTGGTGGCAAGAATAGAGAAATAATGTAGATTCTGAAATTCACCAATCTGTTCTAAGTTATAGTATTCTTATGCGTAGCCAAATTATTGGTTTTATGGTTTGTCATGGATCAGGCAAATATGTTATTACGTACGTACGTGTGCTCTTAATCAGTTTGGACCTTTGAACTAATGTCCTAGTTATATTTAAGGAATGGATGCATTTATTTGTTCCAATCTTTTTTTTTTTGTCTGTTTGTCCTTCTCTCTTTGCTATTGTGTCTGTGAAGTTGCTTGCCATCCCCAAAGACGGAGAAGGCAGATTAAGATGGGCTTTAAAGTATATGAGCTTACCTGCTACTTGGAAAGTTTAAGCATATGCAGTATGCACAACTTTAGATTTCCTGGAATCTCTCAATATATTGTTCCACCTGCACCTCCTCATTCATCGCATTGATGTGAGGAAGAAATCTGCGAATCTAAGTGATCCTTTGCAATGGTTATCATTGGCATTAGGAGGTGATATTTTTGGCTTGCTGTCAGTTATCAGCCATGTCCTATTGAAGATAGAATTGTTTGACATAGTCCAGTTTGAATATTACATTTTTATAAGGAAAAGAATTTGAAAGGCTGAAGTTTTACGTCTTTAATGTTTAATAGGTTACCCTTACCCATGAGGCCATGGCTATTATGGGATGTTTATTACGCAGGGAATAATATACTTGGACTGTACAGATTGTTTGCATGTAAAATAGCAAACATTGTTTGGTACTGTAAATATACAATAGGCAAATAATTAATGATATGCTATCAGAAGTGATTGGATATATGATGTATGTTACTTATTTGAGGTGTAAGTGTGTAACTACAATTCAGGAAACACATTGGGTTATATTGAATGGTAGGTAACATTATATTTTGATGGGAATGACGAGTCACTGTTTCTTCTGTGATGAGATAACTACAGCCTACTAAGTTGAGTCTGTTTATATTTTTGTACCCAATGCGCGCTTGTAAACTGTGTAACATCGGTCTGAGTGTGTGCGCTTGTAAACTCACTCTATTATAAGATAACCTTTTGATGCGAATTAATTGCTTACATTTTTTGTTTTACTTGCATTTTCATTCTCTTGGCACATACTATATGCTTGTTAGTTTCCATCTAAACAGTGTAATAGCATCTAGCAATTAACCTCATGTATTAGTTTCAGTATTCTCGATGGAACAAAGGTAATCTTTTTTATACGTGCAGGTTAGGTTTATGATTGATGGTGATTTCATGCCGATCCCTGAGAGTAGCCTAAAAAGTGCAATTAAGGAGAACTATTCCAAAGGAAGGTTCAACCCAGAGCTTACCTCTACACAAGTAAGTTTGGATGAGCAAATTTGAATTTGTGTGTGCTGTTTTTAATTGTTATGTTCATGAGGAGAAATGAATTGTGCCAAACAAAATTTTAATGTTAACTCATGGAATGAGTTCTGAAAAACTTTACTTCAGCAACGGGCGAAGCTAGACAAAGATTGAGGGGGGTGCAGCACTCCATAGCTTATGTATTATGCTCAGGCTATTATGGTGAAAATTTAGACGTTATAAAGGATTTTTGGATACTCGTGGGTGCCACTGCACCCACAACCACTAACGTGGCTCCGCCCCTGAGCTACCCCTTTAGAATAAAATAAGGATCATGATTGATAAATTAAACTTGTGTCTAGTTTGTATCTTATTGTGCCTAACTTTTGTAGTTTTTCCATTGTATCTGGGGGGGGGGGGGGGGGGGGTAGGTCATCAAGGTAACCCAGATCACCTCCTCGGAGGCTCTGATCATTTAGGGATATGTGCAACATCTTGCTGCAGTAGTCACCGACAGAGAGATCGCCCTGGGTCTAAACAACTATCATCTTATATAATGCCGAGCCTAACAGCCAAGGGATAAGCTAATCCTGCTGCTAACAAACCAACTATCCTATTCCGCCAGAGCTGTGGTTGCTGCCTCTGCAGTGCTGTTGCAACGCCGGCGGAAGTAGGTGAGGTCCACAAAGGCGTCCACAACATCCTTCCGAATCCACTTGCATCACATGGAAATCCTAAGGCCCTGTTTAGATCCAAAAAAAGCGTCCTCTTTTCATGAAAAGTTATCCACCTAGAGAACCGTGTCAGTTCATTTCTATCTCTATGCACGCTTCCATAGAAACAGTATTTTTTGTACTTTCCACCTCTTTTCTTCGATCTAAACACGCCCTAAGTCAAATTGGGGTTGAGAGGTATCCTCTATGTTCGTTTTATTTTTAAGGCCTGAAGCTTATTTCTTTTTACGCCCTTTATTTCTCACAACTACTGCAGCTGAAGTTTTTATTTTTTTTATTTTTTTAAAACCTTCTATGGAGCTTGTCTGTTCAGTAGTGTTGCCACACAGTAGGTTTTCTTGATGTATATATGTTGCTGAAATTACATTTTCATCCTGAGAAATGAAAAGATGCAGATAAAAGAAAATTTGGCTGGTGGGGACATTTTATTTAATCTTTTCTCTTATATTTTTCTCTTGGTTTTGATACAAGCTGTCATTCTTGTCATTTTGTATTAGTTTAGGAGCTGCCAACACTCACGGTGCAACTGGCCAGTCGAAGCGGTTCGCTGAGCCAGCCCGGGTTTGAGTCGCGGCACACTCTTCTTAAGACAAAAATCATGGGGACTTCTCTCCCCCTGGCTGAGGGGGTTTTTTTTTATCAGTTCAGGAGCTAGATGGAGTGTGGCAGATTATGACCATGTCTTCTATTTTTGATTGTCCTAAGGAATAAAGAAATGGTCTACTTTACAAAGAAAGGAAAGGAAGATTCAGACATGATAATATTTTTTATGTTTTTCTTGGTCTCATACCATTCTTGATCTTCCGTGGCTGTGTTTAGTTTGAAGAAAAGGGGTAAAAAGTACGGAAAAGCACTGTTTCTATGGAAGCGTGCATAGAGATAGCAATGAACTGACACCGTTTTCTAGATGGATAACTTTTCGTGAAAAGGAGATGTTTTTATGGTATCTAAACAGGGCAGCAAGCTGGAATGTGAAGGACTATGGCCTTGTCTTTTACTTTACCCTTGTGTTGTCAGTGAGATAGCTAATTCATATACTGTTGATCTTCTGTTGTAGGTTGAGAAACTGAGGGCATTGTTTCAGCCAGTTACTTCACTTCCACAAATGTCATCCGCACATAATGTTGATAACTGCCCCCCTGCCCCTGGTTTTGTGCATCCTCCAGTTCTTCCAGCACAGCCACCTGCTTATGCCCATCATCCAACAGCCTATGTTGCTCCTCCAGCTGCTCATTTAGTGCCACCTGAAGCCTATGCACCTCCATGTCCTACTCAACCCTCTACACATACTTACCATGTACCAACAACTGAGTATGGTTATCAAGCTGGATATGCAGCATGTGATCCATTGCCTTCTACCTATCAGCATGTGCAAGTGCCCCCTTCATGTTCTCTTTATGACCAATACTCCATGTCACATTATGCTTCAGCTCCTATCTTTTCTACTGCCCCGTATTATCAGAATGATCCATATCATCTTGGCAATATCAATCCTCATTATCAGCAAAGTACATATGAGAGGTACGCATTTGATATCATAATGGACTACTTCCTGCAAGTTAATTTGTTAATTCTGTTCTGAGATGGCTTCTTCTTCTTCTCTCTCTCTCTCTTTTTTTTTTTTTTTTTTTTTTCAAGTTGTACATATGGCCAATGCTGGCAACGTTTGTCCAAGCTGTATTCTACAGCTGAATAATATCTGAACATATTTAATGAACTATTTGCAGAGACAATATAGACACATAGTTTGCATTTTGGATGCCATCACGTGTTTGCTGCAACTTGCAAAAATCGCTAAACATACTTTTGCACTCTTCCATGTCAGGTATCATGGACCCCCACTCTAAGCAATCTGACTGCAGCACCTGGAACAGCCATGACAAAGTTACATGCCCCAGCAGGAAGTTACCTACAGTGTCACAGATGCACCGGGGTGCCGGTGACTGCTATTTCAAGCTCTGAAAGCAGTGTCGAAGCAAATCGCACTGCTACGCTGTTCTAACTTATGTGGTTATAATTTGATCTGCCCAAGCAAGGAGCCAGGGATTAAGGTTGTCTCAACGTTGGTACGGCCTCACATCCTACTGAGTACTGACACAGTAAGGTGGTGTACAGCTGAGCTCAATTCTTTTGGGTTCTTTTTGAAGAATTCTTCTTCTGGGTTCTCTAGATAGGTTCTTCTGAATGGGTGGCTGTTTCTGTTAAAATAGTATAGCTTATGTAAATATGTTAAGCTGTTAGCAGAAACAGCTTTCCGAAGACTCATGGGCTCATGGCCCTAACTCATAATTTGGCATCAAACAAACAAACTTCTCCCGGACATACATTTTACAATCTGAGCTAGTGTATGGTTTTAAAGGCGACGCCTAGGTGTCCAGGCGCTCGAAATCCCAACTAGAGAGTGAAAGGGAAGGGGAAGAATTGAAGGGAAACCGGCCAACAAAGGCTACCAGGTACCGGCTAGCTACCGCCACTGTAGCTCATTTCTGGTCAGCAGCGGTGAAGTGGATGGAGCCTCCGGATGGGCCTAGTCTGCCTAATGTAATGTTACCTCCCTTCTCTTTTCCCCCTTTTCTCCTTCCTTTTCCCCTTCATCCTCCCCTTCCCTTGTCATTGCTGCTTCTAGACTGATGGAATGACTGGCTGGAGGGGGTAAACAAGATGAATGTCACTATAAAGGCTTAGACCCTGTTTGGTTTGGGGGTAAACTTTAGTCACCCCCGTTTAGTCTCTAAAAAACCCTCTAGTCCCGAAAGGGGTGGACTAAACTTTCAGTTGACTAAAGTAACCAAACAGGGCCTTAGTTTTGGCCGTCCACAAATCAAAATCATGATAATAAATATTCACATTTAAACTAACAGTGGTTCGGGACGCAGCAACATATATTCACTGAGCAGAATAACTGCAGATCTGCAGCACTAAACGACAATTGTAAAACACATATTTTGTATCATTCTTACCATAAGGGCAGAAATACATTGAATGCCTCAAAAAGTTATTTGTAGGCACAAACAATGTTACAGTTACATGTGAGCTGTGAAAGCTTTGAAAGAGAAGTGCAAAACAGGGGCTGGGTTCCAGGACTCCAACGCATTCTACCTACTCATAATGGTACTGTCACAAGTAGGGGGAAGCTATCTGCTGGTCATCCCTTTCACTGCCGATCATCATTGGAGGCAAGCCAGTATCAGGGCGTGGAAACAGTAATTTCAGGCGAAAAGCATCCACGCCATTTAGATAGTATCTGTACAGCCTCTTTGCTCGGATAAACCCCAGGCGACCATACAGAGCTAGGGCACCCTTATTTGTAACTTCTGCTTCAAGTGTCACCTGGTTACAAGTACAAGTAGGATATTAGATACTTCGGCTTTTCACAAATTTCGAGAAAGTGTTTCTATTTCTATGGAAACTGCATGTTAATCTAGGGACTAAATTTCCAGTTGAAGATGTTATGGAACAATAATTTTACAGCCAACAATTAATGTGGATATATAAGCTTTCACATCTGAGTTTCAAAGTCAATGAGAAGCGCAGTCACCTCCTCGCAGCCAGATTCCATCATCGCACGAATAGATCTAGTAACCAGTTCAGTTGCTGTATCACAATAAATAGAGATTCAGTTAGCGTACTATTGTAAAAGCTGAAATTGCGTATACTCTGCTTATGTTCACACAAACTGAAAGAAAAAGTAACAACCATTTCATGAGCAAAGCACCTATCCTATTTCAGATGGCCAGTAAAAAAAACTGGAGTACTACCATTTCCTCTATAATGTTTTAGATACTGGAATATCCATCATTTAGAGAACACTCAGCCCATGTCTAGCAGGATTCAACAAATGCATGGACATTGGTTAACATGCATCTAAAAAGACTGTCTTTTTAGATAGATAAACAACCAGTACCAAGCTAAGTGCAAAACTAGTATGGCCATATGACTTATCACTCCTTTTTATTACAGAGGTATGAACTACTTTCAATTTTTTTTTGATATAACTACTTTCAATATTGAAGTATACTAAAAGAAAGACTAATAATTCAAACATTCAATCATCAATGAATGCTAAAAGTAAGGCTCTTAATGGGAGGATCCACAAAAGATGAGTGCATAATAAACCACCAAATAAAAGATGTTGACACTTCACATCATAAGCACTAAGAAACTTATTATACTTTTAGAAACATGGACAGTGCCTAGGTGATATCACTCAGTGAATTACCTTACAGGCTTACATAACCTGATTACACTGGAACAGAACAGAGTGAACATAAAAAAACTTGTGCAGACATAAGTCAACACCTACACAATAATCGAAACTATTCAGGAAAAATTGCTGACTAGTAAATAGTAATGTAAATCTCAAGTACAATGAGCCAATAGCATCCAAGAGACAGAAAATATGCTCTCTTTTTCCTTGCTGCAACCAAGCAAGAAAGCGCAATACTGCATATGTGATGGTGCCTTTCCACCGTACACAAAATTGAACATTTATGCGGCCTAGTGATTGGTCTATACGCACTGCAGGTGGTGCTACCTTGCACAATTTGAACGACATAAAGCAAGATCACTCTGGTCTCTAGAACATCAGAACCTGCAACATTTCAAGAGGCAAGCAGCAGGTGAAAAGGCGAAGAAACATGTCACCTATTCCCCTTCCTCTGTAGGGCTTGAGGACGACGAGCATGGCGATGTAGCCCCTGAAGGCGCCCCTGTGCCCCCCCATCTTGCACACCACCGTCCCCACGCACTTTCCCTCCTTGGCATCGAACGCCTGCACAATCCGCCACATCCCCAATAAGGTTCCCCCCCAAGAAACGAAGAACAAAGGCAGCGTCAAATCCGGCGCAAACTGACAAGCACCGCCGCGATTCGGGCGCGGGGGAGCGGAGGAGGAGGGGATGCGCGCGTACCAGGAAGGTGAGCTGCGGCCAGAGGTAGACGAAGTAGCGGTAGGTGAAGATGGAGTAGGGCTCGCTGAGCTCCGCGTCCACCAGCGACATCACCAGCGGCAGGTGCTGCTCCCCGCCGTAGCTCACGTACGTGATCTCCCCGCCCTCGCCGCCGGGGGCGGCGGCGGAGGCAGAGGAGGGGGACGGGGCGCTGCACGAGGTGGCGGCCGCCGACATCGCCGCTAGTCGCCGGCGAGGCGTGGGGGCGGGCGGGCTCTTTCTTTCGCGTGGCGGCTCGCTAGCGCCAGCTAGGGGCGAATACGTAAACGATGATGCATCGAAGGCGGACTGGACGTTCCCGCGGCAATGGCCCTTGTGGCCCTGGTGGGCCTGTGGGCTGACGGATCTCCCTCACAATTTTCTTCGATCGTGCCTAGCAAACCAAACCAAGCCCATATCACCAGCAACCAAGGCATGCCCGACTCCAACACCATCACCTCAACTTCCCGCAAACAGCCCGCCGGCCTCTCCTTCGATGCCGTAACGCTCGCCGCCGGCCGCCTTTCCTCTGTTCCGCCATCTTCCGATTGGCGCTTCCGTCTACGGCCATCTTGCCTACGGCCTCCAGACGATTTGCCGACGGAGCGGTCGACCGGAGTTTGTTCCGTATTTTTTTTTTTTGGAACACGGCGGCCACGGCTGCGGCGCAAAGTCCTCCGCTTGCGTGTGTCCCCGGCGCCGCTTCTCTTGGCGTCGGCGTCGGCAAGGTACGGCATGGAGATGCACACCGGAACATGTCGAAAGCGGGAGCTACGGCCAGGTACCTGTGCTCTTCCGCACCTCGATCCTAGAAGGGGCTGCCTAGGGTTCCTGACCTTGGGTCCAGATCTGTTTAGAAGTAAGCTTTCAAAAAAAAGATCTGTTTAGAAGATGGGGGATTGCTACCTAAAGTTCCTTTTTTTCTTTCTTCTCAAAGGAAAACTCGCTAGAAATATTAAGCAAATGAGTCGTCTGATTATAATTCCATATAATAATTTGTTTCTAGCAGTTAGAAAATGTTTTGAGTATAAATGGATGATAATAATTACTAGCATGTCCATAGTAATGCACAGAAAATCCTTTTGGTAAGAGTTTTTTCTTTTCCGTTTAAGTGTCCAAGGGTAGGCTGCCTGCTCTCTGATATTACTAGTTACCACTTACCTCACTTCATTCTGTGTCTGGATCAGGGTCTTCATCAGCTAGTCCGCAAGGTCCTGTTTCACAGGACGTGCAAGGCTTCAAAGTGATGGAACGGGGATCTATGCTGGATAAACTTCCCGAGGTATGGTCAAATAGACTATATTGTTGTTCTGACAGCAGCCAATATCAGTTTGCATGTCCAACTTCTTAATAATTGTTTTTACAGGATATTTTTGATAGCTTGTATTCCTACTTACCCATTGAAGATGCTGCCCGTGCTGCCTGCGTCTCTCATGGATTTTTACGTTCCTGGAGACGCTATCCCAGGCTTTTATTCAATAACAAAACCCAAGGTTATAAGAAGCTCAGCATGCATTTGGATCAGGACACACGAGCTTTGGAAGATGAGCAATATGGACTAGATAAAATAGGAAGCTATTTCATCAATATGATTAACCATGCTCTTGAAAATCACTCTGGCTTTGGAATGAAGGCGCTCATACTTCAATTGTTCCCTTGTCGTATTGATGCATCATTTATTGATAAATGGCTTCAAATTGCTGTCAAACCTGGGATTGAAGAGCTTGCCTTGGAAATGTCTATACCAAAAAAGAGGGCAGAATATAACTTCCCGAGTTTGCTTTTATCTAATGAGATAGGAGGAGCGACACTGGAGTCTCTTCGTCTTATTTCATGTTCCTTTCATCCTACCATAACTCTTGGTTGCAATAAAAGCTTGACAAGCCTGTATCTTTCCTTCGTCCACATTAGTGGAGAGGAACTCGGGCAGTTTGTTTCCAATTGTCTCGTTTTAGCGCAGTTGTCAATTACTAACTGCAATGATATAGTTTGCTTTAAAGTACCATCCGTGTTGCATCACCTTAATCACTTTCAAGTGGGAAACTGTGAAATGCTACAAGTAATAGAGATTAGTGCTCCAAAGCTATCCAGTTTTGTCTATGGGGATAGCCTAATTAAAATTTCTCTTGGAGCAGAAGTCAAACGTATACGGATGATAGGTAGTAAACCAAACACACTCTGTCATGCTCGTGCTGAGCTTCCCTCCTTTATGCCAGCAGTAGAAAGACTTATCGTGGAATCAAGTTGTGAGGTATGTGCTATGTTTATATGCCATTCGGTTTATTCCAAATTATGAGCTTAATAGGCAGTAACGATGCAGACATGCCTTTAGCATGATTAATTCTTGTGGCCTCTCTTTCTCCAGAAGGTCAAGACACCAGTATTATCTAGCAAGTTCCTCCACCTCAAGTACTTGGAAATTTATCTTGTGGATGTACAACTCTATTATCAGGATTACTTTTGTTTGGTTTCTTTCCTGGATGCCTCTCCTGCCTTGGAGACTTTCGTGCTGCATGTAAGTTACACTCTCTGTGCTATCTGAGCAGAACCTTTAAAAGTATGTTTGGGGACCCTGTGTGTTTGACATGTTGAATCTTACCTGTCTAATTCTGCCTCGTTAAGTACTGGCAGGCACTGTTGTTTATTGAACCTTTTGTCTGTTTAGAGCATCTCCAGCAGATACTCCAAAATCTACCATCCATATCATCATTTGGCTATCCACTCCAAAAGATTCCCCCTCCATATTACTCAGCACTCCAGCAGACTAGCCAAATTTTACTCTCCATATCTTATTGATCTACATTTTATTGTTGTTCGATTTAACATAAATTAAAATATTTTTACCTCATTTTTTGAAATTAAATTGGTACCATAAAGTTCAAATAACATGAAAAAAGTTCAACTTTGAGGTATTTTAATTTAAAATCCGTAAGAGATTTTGAGTTGTATTCAGTTAAAATGGAATCTCTACTATTTATTCTAGCAGCATAAAAACATGCGTGATTTTAGGAGCTTGATATAGCATTGTTTTGGATTTATAAAAGAGGGGAGAAGGAATAAAGTTTTGTGAAAAAAAAACACGTACAAACTCCCGGTCCTCTTTGTCAGCCTCACGAGGGCGTGGGAAATGGCGAGACAAGCGGACCCGCTACATTTGCCGATGGAGCGGGCTCAGATGGCGAGTGAATAGTGTTGGCAAGGGGGATAGCGATACTGCTGGCGGCGTGTTTTTTTGTTTTGGCGGAGCAGAAGGCGATGGCGGGCCTGATGGCCAGTCCAGTGGAGTTGCTCTTAGTCAAGACCAGTTTGAAAGCCAATACAGCAATACTTAAAGTAACCTTCCTGTATGTAGCAAGCAATTTGAGGCAACTTCAACTGTCTTTTCATGTTTGTGAGATTCCTATTTAAGTGTTACTATTTTCACCCGCTAATTCTTTAAAAAAACAATATTGTTTATGGTGAACAGTGACCTTGATGTTGATCGGTTGCAGGTAGAAACTGGTTGTTTGCTGAGATGTGATTCAGTTCTTAAAGATCTTGACAATGGTCAGTTGCATTTGAGGCAGATGCCAGAATGCTTGCGTTACAATCTGAAGAATGTGATCATAACCGGATTTAGCTCTGCAACGAGCCTGATTGAATTAACAAACCACATTGTTCGCAATGCATCAGCACTTGTGTGCATGACACTGGACACTGCCCGTGGTTGTGGCAGGAGGACTGGAAAGACTGACAAGTGCCAGCATATGTCAAAGGAAGGGATCATGGAGGCGCAGAAAGCTCTTGAGGCTGTGAACAGATGCATCGAGGGGATGGTGCCCTCATCAACCAATTTCAAGGCATTGGAACCTTGCTGCCAGTGCGGGTGCTAAGGATGTTCCTTGTTCCAAGATTTGTCGTATATTATTTGGTTATCTGGATCCATTTTTTAAGATCCCTAAGTGTAATTACACCACCAATTGCCCGAAGGCTTGTGTTAGGACGTTTTTATTCAGTCCTGTATAAAAAATGTGTACTCTGCCTTGAGCTATGCGGTTGGGAACACCACAACTGTCTACTGGTGAACTATTTGATCTGTTTGAAGCCCTGTGTTGAGATTGCTCCATGCGTTAAAAGAAGTAGCACGAGTTCTGCAGGATTTACCTAAATTGAGCTGCAGACAGGTAGCGGTTCTATTATGTCTGAGATTTAGGCATTTAGCATGAGAACTGAGAACCTGGACGGTGATTAATTTGAAGTTTCAAAATTGCATGTTGAAAGTTTGGGGATCCGGATGACATCTCTGGAGTAAGTTCGGAAATATATATAAAGATATGAGTATAAAAAGGATATGGATGAGAGATAAGTTTAGAGACTTAGGGGACTCTATTCTTATTTCTCTAACCTGAGCCTTTGGTTTTGCTTCCTGGGCTGGATGTACGACCAATGCACTGCTAGTAGCATATTTTTTTTTAATATCAGTGGCTGGATTTGATTTGCATGCCAAAACTAACTCAATATGACAAATAAATGAAGGCACGAGAGCCTTTTCGCGTCATCACTAATCTATTCTAAAAAATGTTAGACTTGAATTTTTCATGGGACAGATGGAGTAGTAGGTGCGTAGGTGTGTGAGAGCCTCGGTAAGGATGTTTCAAGACTGATCGAGACGCCTCACCTATGTTTAAGCGTGTAGTCAGTATAGGTGTCTACTTGAGTTCTTACATGATGTGCAAGTACTTGATGCTGAGATAATTGATTAATGTTTAGATATGCATTTATTTTGATTATTTTGGCATCAAGATATCTTTAAACGGATTTTTTTGTGAACTATAAGGTTGGTAGATCTCATCGAGTTTTCTCGTATGGTCTCTTCTATAAACTTTATCTCCATCTGAATTCATATATTACCTGTGTTTAAGCGTGTAGTCTGTATAGGTGTTTACTTGAGTTTCTTACAAGTACTCCTAGCGGATTTTTAAAAAATCCATATAAAGATTGTAGAGATCTACTCCCTCCGTCTCAAAAAGATTGATGTTGTAGCATTCAAAATTTGTCCCAAAAAGAATGATGTTTTGGGATTTAAATCTCATGGCCGTGTTTAGTTCCGCGGTGAAAAGATTTTGGAAGGGAATCTTTTCACATTTGAAGTATTAAACATAGACTAATTAAAAAACTAATTGCAGATTACGTTTGGAATTCGCGAGACGAACCTAATGAACCTAATTAATCTGTCATTAGCACATGTTACTGTAGCATTACTGTAGCAATTTAGTGTCTAATCCCGTCCTAATTAGACTCATTGGATTCGTCTCGCAAATTCCAGTCCATCTATATAATGCGATTTGTTTTTTACCTACATTTAGTACGCCATACATGTGTCTAAACTATTCATTTTGGATTTTGGATTTTGGAACAGCCATGTAAGAATTGTGCATGCATGGTTAAATGAAAACATATTTTTGTCTAACTTAGACATACAACTCAACTAACTAAGGGCACATGCGTCTTTTACATCCATCCTTAATCTGTCTGAAAATTTCTAGAACATCATTCTTTTTGGGACAGAGGGAGTACAATTTTTTAGTTTATAATATTTCTTATTTTAAGCTATCTTGATGACGAGATTATCGATTAATGTTTTAAAGATTGTAGAGATCTACATTTTTTTTAGTTTATAATATTTCTTATTTTAAGCTATCTTGATGACGAGATAATTGATTAATGTTTAGATATGCATTTATTTGGATTATTTTGGCATCAAGATATCTTTTAACGGAAATTTTTGTGAACTATAAGGTTGGTAGATCTCATCGATTTTTCTCATATATTCTCTTGTATAAACTTTATCTCCATCTAAAACTCATATAAAAAAGATTATGAACCTTTTTAAGGTGCACGCAACACCAATTCAGTGGACGGTAAGAGAAATTTCACCGATTGAAGTGCCAATAGCCATTTCAAATGGCTATACCGATTAGCAATTTTTTCAGACAATTATTTCTATGACACACTAAAATAAAAAGTGTAGATAAATAAAAAGTGCCTATAGTCTTTTTTAAGACCGGACGTTCGTGTGCCAATGGGCCTGTGGGTTGGTGGATCTCGCGCACCGCCTCCAATAAAAGCACGGACGAGCCACATGCAGGGAAACTTGCACACGTGTGGTTCTGGCCGGGGACCCCGGTAGGCTGTACTAATATGTCGGGGGCTCTTTTAGAGCATCTTCAAAAGAATATGTATACTATTAGTTAAAATTAATAGGTATACCTATTAATTATATAGAGAAAGATTCCTAAAAACGCTGGGTAAACCAACAGTCTATCCAAATCGTTGATGTCTATAATTCAAACACGCCCACGTCATCTTTTTTTCCGGAGTCGAGGTCGCCCCTCGCGTTCGCGCGCGCGCCTGCAGGGACCGCCGCCAGACGCTGCGACGTCTGATCCACGCCGCCGCTCGCGACATCGCGTCCACGCCGCCGCTCACGTCCAGGCACGCCGCCGCTCGCGTCCACGGCAAGCCGCGGGACGTCGCGACCAGTGCCTGGCGCCGGAGACGTCGTGTCGATCCCTCTTGGGTGTGATCCATCACGTTCACCGTCGGCCTCTTGCTGCACTTAACGCCGGACATCTCGAGTTCGCCCGACCACGAGGTATGTAACGCGTATGTGTCTCGTGATTCAGTATACATTGGTTATAAATCAAATTGTTTTTTAGGCAGTTATAAATCGAATAGTTGTGAAATACAGTTTGCAAGCATGGCGTCAGATGATGAATTCAATCAGTTTGTAATGAATGAAGTGATTGATCCCTCCTCTTCGGATGATGACGATGATCTATTTTTTGGTGCCACACACATGATTATTGAGGATACGGTTAATAATCCTGGTCGAATTGGCTCTATTGATGGACATGAGGTAGTGGATCGTGAAAGACTATTATATCATAGTCTTCTTTACAAAGATTATTTCTCAGATAATCCTACGTTCAAAGCTAAGACTTTTAGACGGAGGTTCGTATTTTTTTCTCTAATTTGTATCTAATTATGGTGGTACAAGGTACATCTATTAAACTATTGCTAATTTTGTTAATTGTGTCATGACATAGGTTTCAGATGAGGCGACCTTTATTTCTTCGCATAATGAAGGCCGTGGAGGAACATGATGACTATTTCGTGCAGAAGAGAAATGCTGCCGGTGTTCTAGGTCTATCATGTCTGCAGAAGGTCGTTGCAGCTTTTCGTTTGTTAGCTTATGGAGTACCGGCAGATGCTTTGGAAGAGTATATTCGTATTGGCGAGAGTACCGCTCTAGAAGTTCTGAGAAAGTTTGTAGTAGCTGTTGTTGAGGTTTTTGGGCCGGAGTACATGAGATCGCCTAATGAACATGATACCGCTAGGTTACTTGCAATTGGCGCAAGCAGGGGATTTCCTAGTATGCTTGGATCCATAGATTGTATGCATTGGAGCTGGAAAAATTGTCCTACTGCGTGGCATGGGATGTACAGGGGACATAAAAAGGAGCCTACAATTATACTCGAAGCAGTTGCATCTAAAGATCTATGGATATGGCATGCATTCTTTGGCATGCCTGGTTCGCACAATGACATAAATGTGTTTCAAAGATCTCCTATTTTTGCAAGGCTTGCTGATGGGGAAGGTCCACAAGTTAAATATAACATCAATGGACATGAGTATTCAATGGGTTATTATCTAGCAGATGGTATATATCCGTCGTGGGCAACTTTTGTGAAGACCATTCCAGTGCCACAAGGTAATAAGAAAAAATATTTTGCAAAGGCACAAGAAGCGTGTCGAAAGGATGTTGAAAGAGCGTTTGGAGTTCTACAATCTCGCTTTGCTATTGTTCGTGGGCCAGCTCGTTTGTGGGATGAAGACACGCTTCATAATATAATATTATGATGGCTTGCATTATAATGCATAACATGATTGTTGAGGATGAACGGGATGATCATGATTACAACTTCGATGACATGGAACAATATGTGTGCAACTATGACGACATGGGAGAAAGGGTGACAATTTCACATACTGCTGCTCCTGAGGTTGATGGTTTCATTCAAAATTACTTGAAGATAAAGAACAAGGAAACCCACACTCAGCTTCAGGGAGACCTGATCGAGCACTTGTGGCAAATCCATGGGATTTATACAATATTGATTAATGTTGCTCATACTAAGAAAAAAATAGAAGTTAATTGTTTCTTATTTTCAGAGTTGTACTCCACGTTTATTATATCTTTAATTACCTCAGGGAGACCTGATCGAGCACTTGTGGCAAATCCATGGGGATTTATACAATATTGATTAATGTTGCTCATACTAAGAAAAAAATAGAAGTTAATTGTTTCTTATTTTCAGAGTTGTACTCCACGTTTATTATATCTTTAATTACAATGCATTTATAATACAAGATGGTATCCTGTGATCTTGCTTTTGAAGATAAATACCAGCCACCGGCAGTGATAAAAGTGAGCATAGCTAAATTATATTTTTCATAGCTTCAATATCATAAATCTTATCTATTGAATAAGTGAATAATCTATCACGCTCAAACATAATCCAGAACTGTGTGAAATAAAAGAACTAAACAGAAGGTGATGACATAAAAAGGTAGACAAAGTTTGAACTAAAAGAACTGTTTGTTGACCGACATCTAGACAAAGGTAGAATGAATTGAACTAAATAGAGAAACTGAACTATATATTGCAACGTCTTGCAAGAATCTCATTTTGACGCTCTTCATAATATTGTTGTTGTCTGTAGTTCATTGTGCTCAAATCCAAACCAAGAATTCTCTCCTCTTCTTCCTTTTCAGCTTGTAGCTTCTGAAACTCAAACTTTTCCCTCTCCAAATTGATCCTTTCTTCCTGTAGGTCAAAGGCTTTCTTGCACCTCTCTTCTTTCTTCAACTCCTTCTCAAGATCACATTCTTTCTTCTTCTCCATTAGATACTCTACAACCTCCATGGTTCTACCCTGCTTCAGCTTCTGTTTCTCCTTCTTTCTTCCTTCTGGTCTTCCTGCTGCCTGAGCATCAGTAGCACTGCTGTCAAGGGCATTAGGTACCACTGATAGAGGACTTAAATTAGCCATTGTCTTCTGTTTCTTGTTGCTTGATTTTTGGGTACATCCAATTTCCTTCCGCCTGTCCATCCACTTGGGCTTGTCCTTTAAAATATTCCAGCAATGCATCAAGGTAAACTTCCTGCTCTTCTTGTCTTCGGCCTTATACATATCACATGCATTTGCAATCTGCACAAAATGTAAAGGTACGCTGAAATGATCTCCACAAAGTTCAGCCGTATACATAGCACAATTGAATTCAAAATTAACATGAAAAGGTAGACTCAAATGATTATACCATTGAAAAAATGTGTATACCTTGTCATCAATTCTGGAACCACTCTGATTTCTATCTTGTATCCTAATTAGACATCCACAAAATGTATTGACATCATGCTATATAGTGGACCAACGATTAATTAAAGAAACTTCTGTACGTGTTGACGGGAACTCTTTGTGTGCATGGTAATAGTCATATATTCTTGCCCAATATGTCCCCTGTGACTGATCAACTCCTTGGATAGGATCCATGCTCACATTCAGCCAAGCTGACACAAGAAGCATGTCCTCCTGAGTACTAAAATTTTTGGTCCTACCCTGGGAACACTTGGCAGCTGCTGAAGCTTCATTGCTGATTGGATGACATGGCTCTGCAGCAAATTGAGATGAGTCGACATCATTCACCAGGAGGCCAGTGAAATAGCCTGTTTGTGTAGCACCTGAACAGATTGTACAATTTAAATAAAAGTATAAAATAGTACTACAAACAAGAAGGTAGCTAAAAATAATTGGGCACTAGTAGTTGTATATGCTATACTTTCACTAGTAGTTGTATATGCTATAATTCCACATGGAAAAATAATTGGGCACTAGTAGTTGTGTATGCTATAATTCCACATGGCCATTGCAGCTAGCTGACTAAGCATCAATATGTTCAGGTGCATAGATTATACTTGGTTAAGCAATAATGTGCATCTGATGCTTTGAAAGAGTTAACCAAGTATTAAGCAATAAAATCTTGTACAATATTTTGTGCAGCTAGATGATTAACCAAGTAGACTTGAAATACTGGCACTCTAGCAAAAAAAAAAAGTAGCTTTTCTATAGCTAAAACAGATAGCATCAAAGCCTAAAAACAGATAGCATCAGCTTTTCTAGTTCTTATAATGAGCAGTGAAATTGAAAATGGTAATACCATCAAAATGATTATTCAGTTATAGAACTACAAAAGTATGTACTGTTCTGAAGCTCATTTATTTACTAAGCATTCACGAGGACATGAATCACTGGTTCGAAACTAAAGTAACATGAACACTGCAACTATAGGCCTCAAACTTTCATTTGAGGATTACAGTAAAGGTACATGAATGGCAATCTGTGAATTGCAATCTCACCATTGCAGATCAACGCATTTGACAACAAAGAAATGTGAACAACAATCTCACCATTGCAGGCTTCCTCATCTATGAATTGCTCGGCATCTACATCATCACGCATCCGACCATCCATGGTCGTTGGAGAAAAACCAAACCCGGTTTCCTCCGCAGGAGTGGAGACGAGCGGCGCCGGCGCGATGAGGGCAGGGTGCGGGTGCGGCGCCGGCGAGAGGGCAGCAAGTCCGGGCAGGAAGGCTGTGGGAGCGGTGCCGCCGGAAGGGTGCGGGAGCGATGCCGCCGGAAGGGGGCGGGAGCGGCGCGACGCGGCAACTCCGGCAGCGCGCGACGGCGCAACTCTGGCAGGGCGTGACGGCCTGTACATCGCGAGGGGCGCGGGAGAGGTGAGACGCGGCGGCGGCGCTGTGACGGGCAGCGGCGGCTATGGTTGGCGCCGGTGGGGGAAGGGAAGATGGGTCGATGCGGCTACTGGAGATGAGAGAGCAGGAAACCGAGCTATTTGCGATGGCGCGGGAGGGAGCGGCGCGAGCGGGAAGGGGAGATGCCTATCGGTGGTGGTTCGGCACAATTGCCTGCCGCGTTTGATGGGAAGGAGAATGAGAAACAGAACGGGCGATTGTACAGGATCTGTTGGAATGAAGATTTTCAGCACCGGTAGCTTTTTTTTACCTATCCAATGTCTTTTACATATGCTTTTGGAGATGCTCTTACCGGTGAAAAAGAGCCCATCTTGCTTGAGGCGGCATGAATAGCGGATATATAAACTATATAATTTCGTGCATGCAACAACATCCGTTAGATTGACGCCTTCAACCGCCGTCGCTCCTCTGCGCAGCCCCGCCTCGTTCCCGCCACCGTCCTTCGTGCGGCCGCGCTGGCGCCCATTGTCCCGCGCGCCGCAGCGCATAGTCCTGCACCTAGTCGTAGCATGCTATTCCGCACGCGGCTGCTGTGTGCCTCTGGCTCACCGCATCGTCATTGGAGAAGAAGAACAAAGCCAGTTCATCGCGGGCTTGGCAGATCGGACGGCGGCCAGGATATGCGTAGCTATCCCCCTAGACAGCAAATCCACACTCTTGAAAATAGTAGACTCAACATTTCTACAAACAAACATCAACATTTTTTACTTTTTTGCTAGAAGCAAACTGCCCAGCTGTTTCTTGTGGTGGAACCTACCCACTAGGATTTGTGTCCTCGATTAGGCATTGGTGCTCAATTTTTTCTAGATTTATTACAAGATTTAACTGGAGCTATTTTTTTAGTGGTAGGCAACGTGCCCGTTGACAGCGAGATGTCAGTGGTGACTTCATCAATCTCGAAATTCAGAGCTTATAGGGTAGAGCTGCGTGTGTGTTTGTAGGAACGAGTGTACGTCTGCATGTGTACTATGTGATTTGCAGAAAAAAGGCCATATAGGAGCCCTTCATGGATAGTATTTTTTTTTGTTTCAAATGGATAGTTTCACGTATTTGTCATCTGAGTTGACAACTCGGATTCGTTGGTTATTCATATTTTTCTTGAGAATCACACAGTACAAACGCAGACGCTCACAAACACGCACACACACTCGCCCCTATGAATACACGCACGTAACCCTATCCCTATGAGCACCTCCGAAAGACTGAGCCGACAAATCTTTGAGATTGACGAAGTCACCATTGGCGCCTTGTTGTCAACGGGAACGTCGCCTACCACTGAAAGAATAGCGCCGGTTAAATCCTGAAATAAATCTAGGAAAATGTTTTTATAAAAATTTATAGATTCTTACGATATTTACAATTTTTATTAGATAATACGTTGATTTAAGAATTTTTGACGCTTTATGGTCAAGATATAGGACAAATTGAAAGAAAGAAAGAAATGGTTGAAATGGTATCAACTGTAAACAGTTAGTGTTAGATGGGATTGTAAGGAAAACTTAGGGCGAGGGATGATCACACGGGTCGTGAAAAATGGTGTGACAGCATGCAAAAAGAAAAAAGAAAAAAAGTGGGCCGGGATGTGGCGAGGGAAGGTGCAGAACAAAGACCACCTTTGGTTAGATGAAGGGGGTCATTTGCTGATCTTTCTATGCGCCCCTTGTTAGATTTGACCTCGGTCAGTCTATTTGGGCCTACAGGCCCAATCCTAATCCTAAACTAATCCCTGTTAGTTGCCTTTGATTGGAAGGCAAACTCAGCCCGTTTAAGGGCCCGGCCCACGTCTACAGCACTATATAACTAAGGGGAAACCCCCTGGTTTCCCTAATCCGTGAATTAATCACGAGTTAGCTTTTAGGGTTATTGTTAACCCTAATCCTATCAATCACTAAGCGTGCTGGAAGGCGTGGAAGCGCGGTGTCCCTGTTGTACATCTACTTCCTCTACTTCATCTACGGATCTGCTACAGCGTCATCAACCTTCAATCATGGACAGATTAAGTACGGGTAAGTACTAAGTCCATCTAATTCCGCATTAGATTAATGTATTAGGCGTGATCTAGATCTAGACTAGAGATCCTGAGTTAAGTTACTGTTAATCACGTTTATTCTAATCTAACAATTGGTATCAAATTGCCAAACCTAGTCCGGTTTAGATCCCCTAAGCAGTTTTAAGCCTCTGTTCATGTTCAGTTTACGTTCAGTTTATGTTAAGTTCAGTTTTGATTACATCAGTGAGGTTTTACTGCCTAAAACACTAGATTAACATGGTTTTCTAGATGTTCTTTCCAGTTTTACTTGTGTTTCTTTAAGATCAGTTCATGCGCCCATGTTGATGTGATTTGTGGTTGGTTTCAATGCGATTAGAATCTTTCTGTTAAGATCTCGATCAAGCAGTGTACAGTTTAAGTACTGAATATCATGTCTATTTCGTTAAATCAGTAAAGTTCTTCATGCCTAAGTTGCGTTGCCAGTAAGGTTTTGATTAAGATTCATGCTTTCATGTTTAGATAAGTAAGTTTTTCATGTTTCTCACTAGATCAGTGATATTCTTTCGTTTCAGTTCTTCATGTTTTAACCTAAGATAAACATGATTAGGGTTTCGGCATTCATGCTTTTCACGTGCTCAGCAACATTATCACAGCCCACCCGCACAGTTTTACAGCATCTCAGCCCATTTCCCCAAAAGAAAAGCAAATACATCTCAGATTCACTATGAGTATTAAAAAAAAGGATCTCGCATCCAAAACCCTAGATCTCAGATCTAGGGTTCCCCGAAACCCTAACCCTAAGAAAGATGGCTTACCCTAGCCATGGCGGCCGCGTGTGGCATGAGATTCGCCGCACGCGACCGCCACCCTCACGCCGGCGTGCCTCGGCACCCACTCGCGCTCGTGACATGAGGAGGTCACGGCGTAGCGGGCACCTTGGCCGAGGCTAAGCCACCGACGGCGCATGAGCCTCCCGCCGCCGCTTCTGGCCGTTTTGAGCACCGGCGGAGCCCCTCGACGAGCCGCGCGCGAGACGCACGCGCGCACAGAGGAGGCCCGCGGCGCTCCGGCTTGATGGCGCTGCGGTGGGAGCTCCGGCGTGCTCGAGAGTCGGGTCTTCTGGATCTGGTCTCTCGCTCAAAAAAAAGGGGGGGGAGAAGGCGAGCGGCGGGCGGTGAGCAGCCGCTCCACTGGCGACACATGAGAGCCGTGTTTCTCGGCTCTACCCCACTCGCGCTCACCGGATCAGGGGGAGAGAAGGCTAACACTGGCGACGGGCGGCGGCGCGCCGCCGGCTGCCAGCGGGCTGAGAAAAGCGGAGGCTGCTGGCTGCTTGCTCGCGGGGAGGAGAGGAGGAAATGACCTAGGGTTTCCTCTCCCCCCGGCGAAATCGGGCTTATATACCCGCGTGCGCCGTCGTGAGCCGTCGGATCGCACCGACGGACGAGATCGTCGCGGGGCAGGGACCGGTGCGCACTGGGCCGCTTCGGCGGCCTGCTCGTTGGCTGCTGGGCTCAAGGCCCATTAAGTGAGAAAGCGGGCCGCGTTTTTCCGACGGGCCGCAAGCCGAGCCGGTCCGCAAAGCCATCAGCCGCGCGCACACGTTAGGCTGCTGAACCTGAGCCGAGCCGCTGGGCCGAGCCGCGCGCGCGAGCGGCGCGCATTGGGCCTGCTGGGCCACGCGTTTCTCTGGGCCGTTTCGTGCGTTCATGGGCCGCGCGAGTTATGAGTGGGCTGCATGCGCGGTCTTAGGCCGTTTTGGGCCAGATTGAGTCACGGGTTGAATTAAGTCTCTCTTCTATTTAAGTTTTCAACCCCCTTTTCTTTTAAGCCCACATTAATTTCAGCACTAAGTTAAGTTGATTATTGCATGAATAAATTTTATTATAAGTGTTGATATTCCCTTATTATTTCACTGAAATTTTAGTAAGTTGAGTTTTAAGTTTTATAAATTTAAATTTAAGTTTAAGTTTATTGCTTCCGCATTAAGTCTATTTTATTTGTTGCATAAGAAATTTAAACATTAAGTTATATTGTTTATTTAAGTTTATATTTAAGTTTTGAGATATCAAGTTTTCAGTGGCTCATTGTTTTCCGTGCAAATTTATTTCTTAATTGAAAATTAAGTTTGAGCTATTAAGTTTTATTTGATTATGCAGTGTTATATATATCTATATATGAATAGAGTTTTATATCATGTTTCTACATGTGTCTATTATGCAATTAAGAAATGCTATGTTTTCATGCGTATATAAAATAAGTTTTAAGTTTTCATGAGCATGATAAGTTTTAAGTTTTATTTTCTTGCACTGTTTTACCTTACCATTAAATATCTTTTAAGTTTAAGCTTAGATTCAGAATAAGTTTATTTATGAAATGCTTTTGTCTTAGCATTTTTATTATGATTAAGTTTTGTCATGCTTTCACATAAGTTAAGTTTAAACTTTGCATTATCTGTTTTTGACATAAGTTAAGCTGAAAATTCATTCTCTTTCCACCAAGTGCATTTAGATGCCTCTATTTGAATGGAACCACCGGGAAGTTCATTTAGAGTAAACTTGTGATTAATTCAACCACCGTTGTTTAATTACGAGTTTAAGTCAAGTTTCGCTTGTTTTCCCCACCGGTGATTGCAAGTTGTTACTTGTTTCCGTGATTTTAATCAGACCACCGTAGGGTTATTTTCATGCTTTTATGTGCATCTTCTTGTACGATTACTGAGACATATTTTAATTTATGAATTTTTCAGTTGATTATACAAAGTTGCTAAGCACCATTGAGCATTATGATGGCACAAACTTCCCTAGTTGGAATCAGGATGTGCTAAGCATTCTCAAGACCTTGGATCTTGATTATGCGTTACGTGAGGATAAGCCAACTGCTCCGGCGGTTGGAACTCAAAATTATGTTGATAAGATAAGTGAGTACAACTCAAATTCAGGAAAATGGGAGAGATCCAATGACTTGGCAAAGATGGTCATTAGACAAACCATCATTGAGGCCTTGAGAGGTTCTTTTCCTACTAAGATCAAAGGTAAGAAATTATCAG
The DNA here is from genome assembly GCA_015476505.1 of Urochloa ruziziensis. Lineage (NCBI taxonomy): Eukaryota > Viridiplantae > Streptophyta > Magnoliopsida > Poales > Poaceae > Urochloa > Urochloa ruziziensis. Next base: position 39,983 of record WEIB01000476.1, read on the forward strand.
TTAAGGAGTTAATGTATTCAATTGAGGAAACATATAAATATAAGTTATCCAGTTTTCTCGTTAAGAAATTAACCACCTCGCGTTACAATAATCAAGGTGCATTGAGCGTACACATTAAGAGCATGGTCAGCATAGCTGAAGAGTTGAAAGTGCTTGGGATACATATCCAGAGCGATTATCTTGCGCAATTCATCATGGATTCTCTTCTTGAGAACTATGATAAGCGCGCTAATAAAGAAATGCACGCTCAAGTCATCTGCAATTTTTGCAAGTCAATCATGCACATGCAAGAGCGATGCCCCAGATTAATTGCATGGCTTAAGAAGAAAGGTATTTCAGTTGTCTCATAAGTTTTCATTAAGTTTATTTGCTCCCACTAATTTAAGGTGGAATAACTCAGGTGCATTTGCACATATTAAACTTCCTTCAGGTATTTAGGGTTCTTGGACCTTAAAGGAGGGGAGATTCAGGGGAGCAAAGTTTACGTGATTTCATCAAAGTCAAAGACTCTGGAGCTTCGCATTACTATTGAGTCATTAGTTTTAGATTTATTTCTAGCTGATGATGTACTTTAGATTAAGAAAAAAAACATATATGTTTTCTGTGATGAGAAATTCTAGATATTTGTGTTCTGAATAAGTAATAATACATCATCAAGTTCATTTATTTCATATTTTCATCGCAATTGTCTTTGACTGTTATCTAAGTTAAATAAGTTCAGAAGTGATGAGACCTTGTCGAATATGTGGCACACTCATGTTTAGACCACAAATTCGAAGGGGAGAATGGAATGTCTCATCTGTTTAGAGATGCTCCTGCTACTTCTCTTCATAATATTTTAATTGTCCATAAGTTTTCATAGTACTCGCTACATCTCATTGTTTCAATTAAGAATAAGTATATATGCGAGACATAATTATACCATTGTAATAGGAGTCATACTCCATGATTGCCAACTGCCTCAAATAAGTCAGTGTGATTTTATTCTTTATTCTGGCCACCGCTGGGTACGGGATAATTTTCATGCTTTCATCGTTTCTGTTGTTCTATCCATTTTCTGGCCACCGCTGTTGTGGATTAGTTCAATTTGAATCAGAGACGGTTGAAGTATGATTTATGTTCATGATTCTGGCCACCGCTGTTTTATGAACATTTAATCATAGCTTTGCTTCTCTAGTTCATCTTCTGGCCACCGCTGATGTGGGCTAGATTAGCAAGGGAAGTTCATCAGTGGTATCTAAGAAAGATATAGTAAATGTCGTGCCAAAGATATATAAGTTAAAGAGCATCCATTGTAAATTACTTTAGATAAGTTTATGGTTCGACACATTTAATATTCTGATTGTTCCGAGTTCAATGGAAGCTCACTAAGAAGAAAGGAAATGGGGGAGAAGAAAATCTTAATAAGATACAGGATAAGTTTTCTCTGTATTGATGATTTAAGATGAGATATATATACACATATGATTTTCTCATATATATTTATATCGTGCCATAAGTGTTTTCTCCATTCCTTATCTAACTCTGTTGAGGATGTACATTAGCTGTATAACCACAACAGAGATAAGTAATGTTTAATGATAAGTTAAGTACTTGGCACAGAAGTGAGAGCCTCAATTATTTTAAGTCTATTATGAAGAGGCGATAAAGGAGTCTGTGAATTTTTAATATAAGAACAGTTCTTTTCATAGCAATTTTCTGATGG
>WEIB01000477.1:0-36371 GCA_015476505.1 Urochloa ruziziensis
CATGGTAGATATGCCTAGATTGTAGTATGGTTCCTGCCCCCCTACCGCACGGGACGGAATTAAGAGGAGGGGTATCAGATTATACCTAAAGTGGGACCAGTGACGGAGCCACCTGTTGCACTGTTATCAACTGGAGATTCACCCGTCATGGTGTTTCTCGTAGGTTGACCTTGTTCGGTGTAGCCGTACGAATGCGATGCAGTGCAGATGGCCTTCAGGAAGTAGTCGCGTTTCACTTGGGGAACACAGGTACGGCCACCGGGAAGTAGTCGATCGTAGCTAGCAGAGGAGGAAGATGACGACGCGTGGAGTAGACGAACAGTGCGCCGGTGAAGACGACACAGTTCTGGACGAGCAGTCGCGTGAAGACGCTCCCCAGAAACCTGATTGCCCGGCTATCCCGAGCAGGATCTCGCTGAGGGCAACCGGAACAGAGGCACCTGCTCTCGCCGGATCTGTGCGCGCAGAAGGCCGGCGATGGAGATGGAAGGAGCGCAGCAGAGGGTGTGATACTGGTAACCCCGGGATGAGAAAGGAAGGAGATTTATATTGCTGGCGGAGGAAGGGGGATGCACCTGGACGGGTTCTATTCGAGGAAGGGAAATCAATCAGCCAATGAATTCCCTTTATTGCGAATAACTTTCCAACGGTGCAAAACCTTTCCCCCCGCCACGCACGTCAGGCTCAGGCTCGGCACGCCACGCCCACGCCCACGGCCTCGGCCTCGGCCCGGCCCGGCGAGGCGAGCGAGCGCGCGCGCGTGTGGCTCGCCGATCTCCTCTAGCCAACTTCACAAGCGGTGTACCCATAGTCCACCATTTAAGTTGGTTGGGATTCTCCTTGATATCCCATACGGTATTAATCACATTTATTGTCAACATTAAGTAGTGGGCTTTTAATTCTTTATTGTTGAGGAATAAATGGGCTAGGCCCATTAATTCCAACAATCCCCACCAAGAATTTTAAGCCATACTAAGAAATGTTATCATACCCCTTTGATATACCAGTTTTTGATGGAGACTGTTAAGTTGAACTTCCAGCTAGAACAAGGGCTACACTTATCTACAACTGTACAATGTACTATGCCTTGAATTGTCAGTTTTGTGCAAACAAGTTTCACCAGAGCTCTATACTGATACTAGGCTGCAATGCATCTCCGCTGTTTTGGAGCTTATGAGTCATACTCCATGCCTTTTTCATGAGTTTCTAGAGGTTACCCAAACCCCATAGACTATGACTAGTAGTCGGACTCATATAGGTGTATTCCTTTGAGATGTTCTGTAGGACAACATCTTTGTTTTTAGTAACAACTCTCTTGTTTCAAGAAACCTCCTAGAACACATTAAGGTGTAAACCAACCTACCTTACAGATTTAGAAGAGAAATGCACCTTCTTCTGGAATAAGCCATATACAAAGGTTCTCTTCTCTCAGTTAGACCGTAGCTTGTTTCACCATTCTGCTTCACGGGATCTCCGATCACACAGGACAAGTTACCACTATGGAATAACACTCGTGGGTCTCAGGCCCAATTCCAAGGATGCATTGTCTATCACATTTCGTGAAAGACCCTTTGTAAATTGATCTGCCAGGTTCTTAGCCGTTTGAATATAATCTAGGGCTATAACTCCGGAGTTTTTCATCTTCCTGACAGACTTCAACTGCCTCTTTACATGCCTGGATGACTTCATGTTGTCCTTTGAATTGTTCACTTTGATAATCACAGTTTGATTGTCACAGTTCATTAGGATTGCCGGTACTGGTTTTTCAACCACCGATAAGTCCATTAGGAGTTCACGAAGCCAGTCAGCTTCTACAGTTGCGGTGTCTAGTGCTGTGAGTTCTGCTTCCATTGTTGACCTTGTTAAAATGGTCTGCTTGCAAGATTTCTAAGAAACAGCGCCAGCTCTGAGAGTAAACACATATCCACTCGTGGCTTTAATCTCATCAGCATCAGAAATCCAATTTGAATCACTATATCCTCTAGTACTTTGGGGTACCCGGAATAGTGAATTCCATAGTCCATTGTTCGTACTAAATAGCGCATTACTCTTTCAAGAGCTTTCCAGTGATCCTCACCAGGATTTGATACAAATCGACTCAATTTGCTTACAACAAAAGCAATGTCAGGTCTTGTGGCGCTAGCTAGGTACATCAATGAACCAATGATCTGTGAATATCTCAGCTGATCTCTCATTATCCTTTTATTCTTTTTCAAGATTATGCTGGCGTCATAAGGTGTTGAGACAGATTTAAGATCGTTATAGCTAAAGCGACTTAACATCTTCTCCACATAGTGAGTCTGTGACAGAGTCACCCCACCATTTTCATCCTTTACCAGCTTTATATTCAGGATAACATCAGCTTCCTCTAGATCTTTCATCTCAAATCTTTGAGACAAAAATCCTTTGACTTCCTTAATAACATTAAGGTTTGTCCTGAGTATCAGTATGTCGTCCACATACAGACACAGAATCACTCCTTCACCCCCACTGAAACGATAGTACACACACTTATCGGCTTCGTTAGCAACGAAACCTGCAGAGGTTAAAGTTCTATCGAACTTTTCATGCCACTGCTTCGGGGCTTGCTTGAGGCCGTACAAGGACTTCAACAACTTACATACCATTCCCTCTTGACCTTTTGCTACAAACCCGTCTGGCTGATCCATATAGATCTTCCCTCTAACTCTCCATTGAGGAAAGCTATCTTTACGTCCATTTGATGGACAAGAAGACCATAGGAGGCTGCCAGGGAAAGTAACACTCAAATTGTGGTCAATCGAGCAACAGGTGAGTAAGTATAAAGAAGTCTTCTCCTTCCTTTTGGGTATAACCTTGGCCACAAGCCTAGCCTTGTACTTTTCAATAGTACCATCAGGTCTAAGCTTTTTCTTGAACACCCATTTGCACCCTGCGGGTTTGCACCCATAGGGGCAATTAACGACTTCCCATGTACCATTTGTCATGATCGAGTCCATTTCACTCCTAACTGCTTCCTTCCAATAGTCAGCATCAGGAGATGAATATGCCTCTTCTATGGTTTTGGGTGTGTCATCGATGAGGTATACAATGAAATCATCATCAAAGGACTTTGCAGTCCTCTGTCTCTTGCTCTTTCTAGGAGCTTCATTGTTATCCTCCTCAGGATGTTCCATGAGTGTGTATTCATTGTGCTCTATCGGATCAGTGCAGACATCATCCTCGATAATCTCATGCCTAGATGAATTTGTTCCATCTTTCATAGGGAATATATTTTCAAAGAATGTAGCATCTCTGGACTCCATTATTGTACCGACCTGCACGTCAGGTACTTCAGAGTTTACTATCAAAAACCTATAACCCACGCTGTGGAAAGCGTAACCAAGAAAGATACAATCTACTGTTTTTGTCCAAGCTTGTGTTTCTTGTTGATTGGCACATTTACTTTGGCCAAACAACCCCAAGTTCGCAAGTAGGAAAGTGTTGGCCTTTTCTTCTCCCATTCCTCGAATGGTGTTATCTCTTTGTTCTTTGTAGGAACACGGTTTAGGACATGACATGCAGTCAATATAGCCTCACCCCACCATTCCTTGGAAAGTCCCGATGTATCTAACATGGCATTAACCAAGTCTGTTAGAGTACGGTTCTTTCTTTCGGCCACCCCGTTTGACTGGGGTGAGTAGGGAGGCGTCCTCTCATGAATAATACCATGTTCCTCGCAGAATGAATTAAAGATATTTGAGAAGTACTCTCAACCACGATCCGATCTAACTCTTTTGATCTTTCTTTCCAACTGGTTTTCTACTTCAGCTTTATAGATTTTGAAGTGATGGAATGCTTCATCCTTTGTTCTTAACAAGTAGATGTAACAAAATCTAGTACTATCATCGATTAGTGTCATGAAATATTTTTTGCCACCTTTTGTCAACACACCATTCATTTCACATAGGTCGGAATGAATTAAATCTAGAGGTGCCAAGTCTCTCGCCTCGGCAGCCATATGAGGCTTGCGAGTTTGTTTTGAACCAACACACACAAGGCGCTTAGAATTTTTGACAAAGGTAATTTTTGGAATTATGCTCAAATTTGCTAGTCATGTCATGCAACCGAAATTAACGTGACAAAGCCTCGAATGCCAAACATTTGATTCATCAACGTTAATAACATTGTTTACTACTTTATTACAACCATCATCTAAGGAAAAGCGGAACAAACCTCCGCTATCGTAACCTTTACCAACAAATGTTCCAAACTTGGACACGATACATTTATTGGACTCAAAGACTAATTTAAAACCATCTCTACACAGTAGAGAGCCGCTGACGAGGTTCTTCTTTATTGCAGGGACATGCTGCACGTTCTGCAGCTGCACGATCTTTCCCGAAGTAAACTTCAGATTGACTGTACCAACACCAAGAGCATGCGCATGGGTGTCGTTCCCCATCAGCAAGGAGGTAGCCCCTCCGACCTGGTAAGAAGAAAACAAGGAAATGTCAGCACACACATGAGTATTAGTGCCAGTGTCAACACACCACTCGGGTGAAGACATAATTGAAAGAACTGTAGGTAAATGATTACCGTACCCCGATGTTCCTCCATGTTCGCTAACAACCATATTGGCAGACTTTGCCCCTTTACGGTCTGGACACTTTCCAGCAAAGTGGTCCTCACTGCCGCACACGTAGCAGTTTCCCTTTTTCTTCTTGAACGCAGTGGTTTGTTTAGTCTTTCCAACATTCTGAGGATAAGGTGGTTTCGTTTTGCCCTTGTTGGAGTTATTTGTACGAGCATTCATGTTCTTCTGAACGAAGTTAGCGCTCGCACCAACGACTCCCTTACCACGTGTGTCTTTTGCTCTCGCCTTTTCTTCCACATCAAGAGTCCCAATAAGTCCATCAATGGTGAACTCCTGTCTCTTGTGTTTCAGTGAGGTAGCAAAATCCCTCCAAGAAGGTGGCAACTTAGAGATGATAGCTCCAGCCACAAACTTGTTAGGAAGCACATATGGATTGTCCTTGCTGCAGCACGTGAGATCCTTTGCTAACAGATGTATCTCGTTTGCTTGTTCTACCACCAAACGGTCTTCCACCATTCGGTAGTCAATGAACTGTTCCATGAGTTACAACTCACTACTGGCATCGGAAGCTCCATACTGAGCCTCAAGAGCATCTCACATCTCCTTCCCAGTCTTATGCTTAAGAAAGGGATCCATGAGGTGTTGTGCTATGACACCAAGAACGCAACCATGAAAGAAACTGTCCCGAGACTCAAATACAGTTCCCTGCTCGGAACTGCACTCGGTGGGTTTCCCGTTGATCACGTCTAAGATGCCCATAGCATTCAGCCATAAAACCATCCGTTCACGCCAACGAATATAGTTATTTCCATAAAAAACGTTGGGCTTAATGGTTGAAGCAAATTGAGCGACCGAAAGCCTATTAACATAATTATCATTACGATCAGGTTTCTGGATTGTTAGAAAATTATGTACTTTCGGTGATATTTTAATTCCAAAATTAAACATAGCTTTCAGCAATATACTCATGATTAAAAAGAGTGATAGCAAATATGTGCACGCGTTCAGATTTAACTCATATTTAAATAAGAATACAAATAACAAAATTAAGAGGAGGGGTATCAGATTATACCTAAAAGTGGGACCAGTGACGGAGCCACCGGTTGCACTGTTATCAACTGGAGATTCACCCGTCATGGTGTTTCTCGTAGGTTGACCTTGTTCGGTGTAGCCGTACGAATGCGATGCAGTGCACATGGCCTTCGGGAAGTAGTCGCGCTATTCACTTGGGGAACACAGGTACGGCCACCGGGAAGTAGTCGATCGCAGCTAGTAGAGGAGGAAGACGACGACGCGTGGAGTAGACGAACAGTGCGCCGGCGAAGACGACACAGTTCTGGGCGAGCAGTCGCGTGAAGACGCTCCCTAGAAACCTGATTGCCCGGCTATCCCGAGCAGGATCTCGCTGAGGGCAACCGGAAGCGCAGCAGAGGGTGTGATACTTGGTAACCCCGGGATGAGAAAGGAAGGAGATTTAATATTGCTGGCGGAGGAAGGGATATGCACCTGGACGGGTTCTATTCGAGATGAATTCTGTTTATTGCGAATAACTTTCCAACAGTGCAAAACCTTTCCCCCCACCACGCACGTCAGGCTCGACACGTCACGCCCACGGCCTCGGCCCGGCCCGGCGAGGCGAGCGAGCGCGCGCGTGTGGCTCGCCGATCTCCTCTAGCCAACTTCACAAGCGGTGTACCCATAGTCCACCATTTGAGTTGGTTGGGATTCTCCTTGATTTCCTATACGGTATTAATCACATTTATTGTCAACATTAATTAGTGAGCTTTTAATTCTTTATTATTGAGGAATAAATGGGCTAGGCCCATTAATTCCAACATGGACCACGCCGCTGATGACCACAGCTTCGTGGTCGTGGCCTTCCCCACGCATCCACAAGGGCACGGCCCATGGCAGGCGCGGATTTCCGGCGCGCGTCGCATCGCTCCACTCGGCTCCGGCGTCCCAAGACAAGGTCCGCACATGGATGCACCGTGGGCTTTTCTGGAGGCCGTTCAAGTCGGCGGCGAGTAGCTGGAAGGAGCAGCCGATGCCGTTGGCGGCGGTGAGCAGGACGTACTTGTAGTCACTGTAAGGGCTCATTCGGTTCCTCAGGAACCGTTCCACCTGGATTGAGATAGCTATAGCAAGAAATTTATGCTTGGTACAACAAGAGACCGGGATTTATTCCGGGTCGTGAACCAATATGTTTATGATTGCTGCAACAAAAGACCGAGAATCAATCCACTAGTCAAGAGGTGTGGAACCAATCCGGATCTTTTGTTGTACCTATCATGAACAAATTGGTTCACGACCCGAAACAAATTCCGGTCTCTTGTTGTACCTATTACAAATTTCTTGCTATATCCATCCTAATCCGGGTGGAACGGTCATCAAGCTAGGTACCCACTACTTGTGTTTTTGGAGCGGAGCGGATTGGAACATAAAGAGCCGTGCGATGCTTCCCTCGAGGGCAACCTGTATTCGGATAGGTTTCGTCCCTGCATAATAAACAGGTGGAAAACAATACACATGTGAGACGCAGAACGTTTAAATGCACTACTCCTCGCCTCCTCCGTATGCTGCAGTTCCCTAAGAGCAAGTATTAGGGCAGCCGCAGTGGTTAGCGTAAGCAGCTCTCTATAATGCCCAGATGAAAGTGCCAGCTCATCTTGTAGATAGAACTAACGGCAATTAGTCCAGCAGTTGATCGCTAGTACTTATTAGTTATTACAGTTGGTCCCGCGTGTTAAATTTTTTCACTGGTTTCTCATCGTCTACGCGCACGTCCGGGTGGGGAATTCTGCCTGGGAAACTGTGTGGGAGCAGGGTTTTTTTTACCGTTGGTAACCGGTCCGGTTTGACCGGTTACCGGTCAAACCGGTCCGGTCCGGTAGCATAATAGGGCCGGTTACCGCTCAAAACCGACCCTACCAAACCGCTCCTACTGGTTAACCGGCCGGTTTGCCGGTTTACCGGACCGGTTTTTATTCCCGAAAAAACCGCTACTGTAGCGAAAAAAAAACCCTGCGTGGGAGCCCACTCGGCTTGGAAGGGCGCGCTAGCGACGTGCGCTACGAGTAGCGACCATTTTCTCTCTCTCTGCGTTATTCTATTCCGAAAAGATGAGGTGATTGTACTGTAGCAGCCTCCTAACGACCCATTGCGGGTGGGCTTATAAGGGCACCCGCAACAGCTTGCTCCATTCAACAACCTTACGTTAGCATTTATTTCCTAAACTCAGTGGATCCCATATGTCATGAATTTTTTCAATCATCCTCCACACGTCCCCGCCGCACATGAGAGAAGACAGCGCATGAATGCGAGGATGGGGCCCGCTCAACATGGGGAGATGAGCTAACGACTTGCGCTAGAGCCAGCGACCTGCTATTCTCTCTCATCAGTTCTCTCACCTCCACATAAGATAGAAGAGTGACGTGGAGCTGCTATAGCATGTGCCTATCTACCCGTTGCGGCTGGCCTAAGAGACTATAAACATGCTGAATCTTACGTGGAGAAGAGAGAGGAGAAGAAACCGGGCGTGCAGCCATCTTGTCCATTTAAAACATAGAGTAGGAAGCCGATATAAGAAAATGAACGATGATACTATCCATAAAGCAGCACCATCGCTACAAGAATGTAGAGGATGGCGATCTACACCAATCCTAGCCGGTAATTATACCCAACAAAAAAAAGACCATGGTGACGTACCAAACATGAAAAACTGGGGCTATGCTGCTGCTGCACCCCTTTCCTTCGTGTCCTATCAATTCGAAGAAATGTCCGTAATCTTTTCACTTGATTAGGGCATGGTTTATAACTCAGCCCACAACGGGCTATAACAGATAGGCTGTACTATTTTTTTTATTCACGGGTACTGACAGCTCCGCTCCGTCCGCTCCGATTGGTTGGGATAGCTGCCGGAGGCTGAGAAGCAATTAATGATGTCGGTACCCGGTCGTTGCGAGATTCGCATATTCGTTGCGGGTGGTGGGACCGGGATGCACGCTAGCGCCGGCTAAGGATACCACCTGGCACTAACGTGGCTCCCGCGCCACTGTTCCCCCTGCCGGCTGAGACTTGACCGGCACTAATGGTTTTGCACCAATGTGTAGTTTTTCCGTAGTGGTTTCAAGTCGGCGGCGAGCAGCAAGGAGGAGCAGTCGATGCCGTTGGCCACTTGGCGCGGCAGCGGTGAGCAGGACGTACTCGTAGCCGCCCATGGTTGGCCCCGGCGGCGCGGGAAGGAAGGTGCGGGCGCCGGTCATGGGGTTGTAAACGCACATGTCGGACCCGCCCTCCAGGACAGTGAGCCTGCCGCGGGATGTGTGGGGCCAGTAGTGCGTCCGCAGGTCGCCAGCGCTGCGCGACACGAAGGACCCGATGCTTCTCCCGGTGAAGGACGCGGCGGGCTGCGTTGCCGGTCGGACAAGGTAGAACGTGTCGCCGAGTAAACCGAGAAGCCTCGGGGCACGACGCCGTCCGGCGCTCTGCAAACGCGACCGACGAAAGCGGGGCTGAGGATCTCGCACCGGAGGAGCTTGCACGCGGCGGCGCAACGGAAGAGCGTGGCAGCATATGAGCGCACGGCGATCTCGAGTATGAGATCTTCACGGAGCGTCGCCGTCGCCGACAACGCGCCGCGCGGGGTGCATGCGCGGCGCCGTTTGTGCGGCGGCATGATGGTTAAACCCCCAGCGTGTACCCATACGGTACCCACTTATAGAGCGGATTATATTGGAACAGGAGCCTCTAGTGTAACCCGTATTTGGATTGGTTTTGTCCCATCGGCGTAATAAATGTATACTTGACTAGCAGAAGGACACGTGCCGCCAGCACGTGTTTTTTTTAAAAAAATTAGTAAATTAGTGATGTAGTCAATATGAACTTTTTAGATTACTCTAGAGCATTTGATCATTATTTAACCGACGGTGTAGGCATTTTAAGAGTAAGATGTAAGATGTACTCTTTAGATTAATTTAGAGCGTTCGATCATCATAAAATCTGACGGTGTAAAAGGTGTCTGAGTAAAGATTTGTATGACCATCAAATCATCCGCTCTTTATAGTATAGATAAAACATTTATCCATTTCTATTTATTCTTTTCGGAAAAAAGTACATGATGATTTTTTTAAATATTTGGCAAAAGAAAAAACCAAAGAACACATATTTAGTTTATATCTATACTGTAAAGAGCGAAAGATTTGACGGACATACAAATTTTACTCTTATACCTCCTACACCGTCGGATTTTAGGACTATCGAACGCTCTAGATTAATCTAAAGAGTCCATGTTGATTATATCTCTAATTTAAAACTCTTACACCTTTGGAACTACACCTTTGGTTTTTTAATGATCGAGCGTTCTAGATTAATCTAAAGAGTCTATATTGACTATACATATCTAATTAGTAAATTTTTTAAAACACGTGCCACGTGCCCTTGTGCTAGTTTTTATAACAGAATCCAAGATATATGCTCATTCCATTACCCGCCATCAAACATGCTTGGGTGTAACACCAGAATTTCTAAAATTAATGCTATAGCATTTCGTTTTGGATTCATGCATTAGGTCTTTTTCTTCTGCAAATGTGTGATTCATTTGGTAGGAATTTGTAGTAAATTCAAAACAATCTAATTAAGATGGCCAACATCTCCCATTTTCTTTCATCACTCCTGGAAAAACGACCAATAGTACCGGTCACGAAACACATTAACGTCGGTCGCAGCGGCCGGTACTAAAAAGAATTGTTTAGTACCAGTCAATGTTACCGACTGGTACTAAACTTATTTGCCCAAACGCAGGTTTTCCTCCCATTTTTTTCTTTTCAATTTTCTTTTTTTCTCATTTTATTTTCTTTTTCTCATTTTATTTTCCCACAGTGTGGTTATCACAGACAAACAAAATTCTATCACAATCACAAATCACAGTAACAATCAGACACAAATATTACAAGAATCACTACCCCCTCCGTCTCAGGATATAAGGCACGCACGTAAATCAAAATTCAAACTTTGAAAACTTTGACCTACGATTAAGTTGGTATAATAAAAACTTTGTCTTACAACAATAATATAATTGTATTCATATTTAAAAGTACTTTCATATGATTATAATTTTGTTGCTACAAGTATTATATTATAAAAGATATTAAGAGTCAAATCTTATTATTGAAGACCGTGCCAAGTTTGACCGCGCCTTATATCCTGAGACGGAGGGAGTATTACACATACAGATTTTACAGGAATCACTATCACACATATAGATTTTACAAGAACGACTATCACACATCTCATAAGAATCACTGCCACACATCTCACAAAAATCACTCAAACAAATCGCAACCAGGAACCACGGTGCGAGGATGGAGTACTAAATGCGCCCTTTAGTACTGGCTATGGCCGACCAGCACTCAAACAAATCTCAATATTTTCAAAAACAAATGTTGAACAACATTTCTACCTCAACATTTTTTACCTCGAACCAACATTTCTTTGTCTCCGGCGCCGGCGAAGTCTGACACCGGCGAGCGGCGGCGAGTGGAGCTCCCGCACCGAGCTCGAGCGGCGGTGACAGAGCTCGTGTAGAGCTGCCGCGGCTGCACGACATGGGCGGCGGTGGAGCTTGCGGAGCTCCCCTCGGCGACGAAGCCAGGGGAGCTCGAGGGGCGGCGTGGGCAGCGCGACAGGGGTGGAGGCGCTGAGGATGGCCGGCAACAACGAGCTGGCGAGGACAGGACAATGTGAGCAGAGTAGTTGGCGGGGACGACATGGGCCCACGCGGAAGGGGTGGGCAGCACAGGGGCAATTACATCCGACGGTTGATATTAATTGCACGAATCTTAAACATTGGAAATTGAGGAGAAAAAACTTCCACAAGATATATAGGATTGGCTGTCTCATTGGGCTTGCTCTTACGTTGCCCGCTAGGCCAAGCCCAGCATCAGCGAAAGCCGTCCGCCGGCCTCATCTTTTTATCCAGAGCCGCGGCCGCAGAGCGAGCCACGCCGCGCAACAGCATCGCGAAACTACCGGCCGCGTTTGACGTTTCACTCGCACGCCCGCGGCCCACGCCCACGTCGGGAGGATTTGCGTTCGCCCCGTGATCCGCGATTCCCTCTTTTCCTCTTTAAAACGAGGCGCCGCCGCAACCCCGCTCTTCCCTTTCGCACCTGCAAAACCATGATCGCCCAGAACCGATGCCCTTGCCGCTCTTCTCGGCCCATCATCGACGACGACGTTTGCCATCGTCCCGTGAGGTGAGTCGTCGCTGCCATCGCCGTTTCTTATCTTAATTGTCTCCACACACAAAACCGTATTCGGGTTTACCTTCGCGATCTCGATCTCAGGGACGTGAGGAGCATCGATCTGATCTCCCATCGCCGTTCGCCGTCGAGCCGCACTCATCTCGCTGACTGTTCCACGGTGAGCTTCTAAGGCTACAGCTGTTCGTCATCCCGCAAAGCCATCTTTGTCTCATCTATGTCTTCGATCTGCTCCGTGCCGCAGGACATCCAGGAAGGAGAGCGCCACCTCACGTACGCCGTCGCTGTACGTTCTGCATCGCCTTCTCCGTCCCGAGACCGAGAGCTCAATCCGCCCCGCCCTGCTGGACCCGCTGCAGCTATCCTGACCCGAGTGCCCTAGGTGAGATCTGAGATCCCCATCCCGACCGTCCGCGTCCCGTTTTGTTATTTTCTATCGTCTTCCGTGCGCTGTAGGCCGTTGTATGTAGGTAGCTCCGGTGATGATGTTCTGGCCGTGTGCAGCACCTTCGGTAATAGGGCCGTTGTTCTCTGGTCATCGTCGTGGTCCTCGTTAGCCAGCAAGAGAGATGAGCCAACAGCCCCTATGTAGTTCAGTACGGGAGCGCGGCTGTTTGCCGTGTGCATTCCGCACACGGCAAAGCCTGGAAAGCACACGGCAAAGGCTTTGCCGTGTGCAAAATGGCACACGGCAAACCCTACGACGGCAAACAAGTCTTTGCCGTGTGCCGTACCACGGGGTGCAAATGGCACACGGCAAACCCTACGACGGCAAACAAGTCTTTGCCGTGTGCCGCCCACGTGGCTTTGCCGTGTGCCACGGGTCTCGCACGGCAAAATAAAGGTAACTGACGGCGGACCCCGGGGAAAGGCTGTTTGCCGTGTGCCACGTGGGCGGCACACGGCAAACAACCCCACTTTGCCGTGTGCCACGTGGGCTTTGCACACGGCAAACAACATATGTTTGCCGTGTGCAAAGTCCTGGCACACGTTGTAGACTTGGTTCTACTAGATAGCCCGTTAGTAGACTTGGTTCATTATAGAATGCAATTTAAACTCTGTCGGTTCACGAGATTGAATTCCCATGTCATTCTGGAGTGACAAGTGCTCCTTTTTCATTTACAAATATAATTCATGAATTATCCAAAATGATATTTTTGCATTTTAGCCCTTGTTAGTAATCGGTGCACAACCTTTCTCTGTCCAGCAACTGAATAGCTTGATAATCAATGTTATGATGCTAAACCCTATTACTTACACATAAATCCTTATTATTTTAATAATTTTGGGTCACCGTTCTTTGTACCATGCGCATGTTCTCGTTTAGTTTTTGATATTTGTACAGTTTACATATATGTTCCTGTACCTCATAATGTATATATATCGTACCTAGTTTTTTTTAGTGAATGTGCCTTAGCAAGTCATTTTTTTTTCATTAAAAGGATAAATTGTAGATCCAGTTTAAGTAATTCTTGTGTTCATGGATTTGTAGCAACTGAGTATAATACATTAGGATACCTAATGTTTCGTTCAGTACACACTTTGTGAATATTTGTTGTACTGCGTTATCTTATTTTGTTGTGCCATAATCTTTTCATTGTTTGCGTGAGGAGGTGACCTGTACATCAACTTTCAAGAGCAAGACTTTGAGGTTGAGGAACAACCTGCTTGTGTCCATGCCCAGGTAGATTCTATTTGTTTTTATTTTAATAGAGCAGTTTACTTTCATATCTCCAACGTTATTATAGTCCGGTCAGTACATGGCCTGTAGCATAGCCAAAACGTCTATGACACTCACATATGCCGTCAATTTCTTCAATTGCAACAAGAGGATGTCATAGTAGTTGTGCTGGTGGAGCTACACCATCTATTGTTGTACATGTGACTAGACGGTGCACCCGTAGGCATAAGTGAGGCATATCTCACTACAATAGAAAACGTTTGTGCCGACAGATAGAACTAATCTATGCTGGTAGATTTTCAAACTGTCAGCAACCTTGTGCTGGCGGGTGAAGGACAACCAGCACTGACGGATTGCTATAATGCTCGCTAGCACAAATAGATTGACTAAAAAAAATCAGGTTACGACATCCCTTCGGTGCCCCAAAATGCTCGCGCCACCCTACAGTGCCGTTCCTGATTGTATAGGCAAAGAGGCCATAGACATTCATCTGGTTAATGCGCCGCCTCATTTCAAAAGATATCATGGCTCATGCCTCACGTTCTGGCCACACACAAAAGATGTGGATGTGCTCCAAGATCCACTGCTGCCCGCCAATTGCTGCCCACCGCATTGCCTTTTTCAGCGCATCTGACAACTAGATTAAGAAACAAGACAATATAGGAACAACAAAGAAGAAAGACAATTGATTAGTTTTTTAACTATGAGGATTGAAGACCAAGACGGGGCACGAGCATTGTTTGTTACCTATGAGATAAAGCTAGGTCATCTGGGGTAGTGAGTAGCTAACTAAGGTTAAGCTCTCTGCCCTCTTTATCCTTTTGCTTCTCAGTGGGTCCGGTTTGATATTCTAGGCTAGTCGCGTCTACCGTTCCTTAGATTTGACATCCAGGTTTTACTCCCTTCGTGAAAGGCTACATCGGTCTCCGTGCACTTGCGGATTCGTTAGGTTAAGGAGTGCCAACAAGCTTTTCTGGCGCCGTTGCCGGGGAATGGTAGCAACACTAGTGTAGGATCTTTTAACTGTACACTTCACCACCATAACCACCTTTTAGATGGAGTTTTCTCCTACTTACCCGGCAGGTCCATCTAGCGAGTATTTGGATCCGCCACCATCTTGCCACCCCATTTTATCTCATGGCTTTGAGATCCGTTCTAGTCTTGTTGCCGTAGTTCGTGCACAGTCCTTCAGTGGATAGAAGGACGAAAATCCTTATACTCACTTGCAAGCTTCTGAGGAGAATTGCTCTCTTCTCATTACTAGTTAAATACCCGTGCGTTGCTATGGGACAACAAAATATATTTAAAGCAAACAGATCACAAAATAAGATAACAATACTAAAAAATTAAATACCACAGTTGAAGTAACATTGAATCAAAAAAAACAATGTTCACGAAATTAAAATTAACAGTCATGAAGAGTGCGACATCTTCAACAATTTATATGTATCGGCTATGGTTATTATTAATTACAGACAAAGCATCTGGTAAAAATTGTATACTGAAATGAAGAGGCTATGCTCATGCTCCATCTAAGAACAAGCTAAGCTCACATTTTGATAAAACTAACCGTGAAGATAACATTTTAATCATCATCCTTGATAATCATGCATCATATTAAAGAACTTAACATTGGCACAATCACAAAGTGCATTGAAGAAAGAGAAGCTTGCATGCATTGAAAAGGTCTGACGAATTCATGATCTGAGCATTTTCTGAGTTTAGAGTTTATTGCTGAAGTAGAAAACAACAACTCACGAATCTTTCAGAGCAAACTCACTACCTGTTCTGAATTTGGCCTGAGTTATCCACACCAATGGCCTTGCTGCTCTCTAGTAGCCCTGTGACTCTACGACTGTGCTACATAGGACGCGCATGCTCCAGTCAAGAGTCAAGAAAGAGATTCAGACATAGACGAACACTTAGAAGGATTGCTCACAATGGAAGTCACACCTTTCTCAGCACGCAATTGTGTGACGCGGAGCCACAAAAGCTGCACAGGCCGTGTTGTCACACCTCGGCGCTAACCACACCCTCCACTTAACCTCATCGGCAACCTCCTCTCCTCAGTAGCAGGATGGAAGGAGACCTTGATCCTTTTTTGTATGACTTATTAGAATATATAGGCAGTTAGGCACTGCAAAAATCCTACACGTTCGCCTGTATGCTGTTGTTGCGACGGAAGGCGCTAATCGTCGCTGGAGCTAGACCTGATCGATTGCACGACGGTTATTGACATTGGTTGAGATTGAAGGTATATTGCCATATTGGTGGCCGCCGCGGCTTGGGTCAAACCAACTGCCGGTGGAAAGAAGGTGGAAGTACTCTGAAGTGCGTAGCTCGAAACTGTGAGATAGGCAGACGTGGGTGCTCTGGCTTAGCGAGACTGAGAGCACGGAGAATGCGGCAACGATCAGCTGTTTTCCATGGGCTTAAAGTATTATTTGTAGGGATTGGAGTCCATAATTTACATGGGAAAACTCTAACCAGTGTCTGTTTGTGCGCGAGCCCGAGCGGGCAACCCCGCGGCCTGCACGGCCGCCCATCAGCGTATGCGGAGATTCATGTGGCTCGTGTGGGCCGCACGATCTTCTTCTTGCACATCATGTGGCTGCCTTCGCAGCACTTATCCGCATCGCCATGGTCAACGAGCTGAGCCCGGCGGGAGTTGGGGAGAGCGGTCGGCGGTGATATCGCCGCCTACTGGGCTGGTGGTCGGGGGGGGGGGGGGGGGGAGGGGGGGAGGGAGGGGAGGGTGTTTAAGGTTAAGTTTTCAGGCCATCGGGGCTTGGGGGTGGCAGAGGCCCGGTTCCGCTAGGGTTAGGATTATCGTTTTGGGTTGCCAGAGGTTCTATTGGTCACCGGACTTAGAGGGAGGGGTTGGAGGCGGCGGTGGCCCGACGATGGAGGTGGGTTGGTCGGCAGCGGACAACGGGTGGGAATGGCAGTGGCAGGGTGAGAAGTTTGGCCGGACGTCAAGGTTGGACGGGTGGAGGCAGAGGCCACCGTGGCCGAGGGTGGTGGTAGCAGCATGGGCATGAAAACTGGGCCGGTTAGGGCGGCAACGGAGCAAAAGGGGGTCACGTGTCCCTTTTCTAATATATATGATCTACACATTTTTCCTAACAATTAAAACCATTTTGGAAAATCTATTGGACTTTCTCGTCATGCAGCACATGCCTAGGAGCCGTACCCTCAGCCATGTCGTAGAAATACCAAAATACCATAATTGAACTCAGTTGAAGATCTTCTCTATATATTCGCTCAGTCAGACCCTCCATTTGATCATTTATTCGGTTTTGAGGGGTGATCGAAAGTTTTCAACCTAAGAAAAGTTTCTAAAAGTGATCTTGACAATATGCAACATCAAAGCTTGTATGTTCGATTAGCTATAAAAAGAGTGAAGCATTTTGGAGTACCATTTCCATTTTCAGAACTAACCACAAACAGTAACAAAATATTTTGCGGCAATATATACCATCTTCCTTCAAAATTTCTGGAGTTAAACTTTAGGTAAATCACAATGCGTAAATCTTGAGTTGTTGCTAGAGCATTACAACCAATCTTGATTTAGCAAGGCTTCAAAAACAAAAAGTCTGGGATCCAGATGTTAGAAGTTTTCAGTTGTGCATAAACAAACTGAAAACCTGATTGTATATTGTGGATTAAATAACACCAAGCCACTCCTGCGGGTAGTATAATGTGGATTTTGTATGGTAACTAAATAATATTGCTTCCTGGAAAAGTACTGGGACATGAAACCGCTCATCAATTTCTACACTTGAACCATAACTCAGGATTGAAAACTCTATGGACTAAATAACAAACTTAATTTAGTGATAATCCACCATATGAGGGTCTTCACAAAGGTTAAATAACAAACTTAATTACAAAAATTAGACAAACTAAATCATTGATTAAGAAATCTACTATGCTAAGTTTGCATTTGCCATATCATCATGAAGTTGCCTGTACTCTGCTGGTATAGTCTGAAAGTATTTGCGGTAGCAAACTGGGCACCACCAATTATACCTGAACCAAATGCCAATGCATGTGGTGTGGTAGCTGTGTGCACAATGTGGTAGCTGAGTGATGTCAGCCTCATGCAATAATGCATCATCAAGACAAATGTGACATTCAAATGCATTGTTTCCCCTGTTGGCCGTTCTCCTTGAGCATATGCTCCCTAGCAAAAGTGTTGTCGGCTCACAATAGATGAAATCAACACTAAGAGCATCTCTAAAAGTTTTTGTATTTTGTTTGTTAAATATGAGAATTGTACCCCTTTGTAAAAATAGAAATCTTCCCTAATTCAATGGCCTAATCCTAAATACATGCTAAAACATGGCCTCTATAGCAAACGGGCAGCATTGGACAAAAATAGCAAGCGAGGACGGTACGATAGCAATCCTCGATTTATAGCAAAGCAGATAGAAGAGCTGTTGGATGGAGTTTTTTTGAATCCTTTTCTTTTTTAGCCAAAGGAAGTCCATATACAAGAGCTCTTGGAGATGCTCTAAGTTGGAAGGTGAACCACATCCGGTAGGAGATGTTGATGTTCATGAATTGGGAGTACCATGTCATCAGGTTCACAAAGTTAGTAGGCACGGCGTCACACCAGTGTGCAAAAGAAAACAAACTAAACTGTGCCTGCTCAACAAGGCTCTGCTTCAACGACTCTCCAATTAGTTCACGGAGCTATACCTCATCCCTCAGGACGTACGATATTGGCCTTCCTACTAGAACTGAAATTCTTCTAGGAAAAATTCTCGGTTCCCATCTGCTCAGGCCAGGACCTCCTCCTATAGGCTTCCACCTACGGGTCTCCATGGCTGTCAGAGTAATTATCATTTCATTGAGTTGGCCTGCAGGATGGATTTGTTCCACATGAATACTAGTTATCATGGAGTTGATGGACCACCTATTTGCCCTGAGCTGAGGCATGGTACTGGTACCTAAAAGCGAATGAATTTAATTGGATGATATTTTGCATAGCAGGAAAGGTATACAAAGTTAAGAGTCCTAGATTGCATCGTAGAATACATGGCAACCAAACTTCACAACCATAAATGAAGGGCAAGAAGAAATGAAGTATCGTCATGCCTTAAAATAGTTTTGTGATACAAGTTATTTCAACATATGTTTACTACTGCCCAATGATGGTTAAGTTATAGAACACCTATGGAAATTGACAAAACTTTTGTAACATCTCCACACGTTATAATGGGGTTTCAATTTATAAATATGATTCATTAGTAGAAGCTAACCACAACTAAAAAGACATGGAATTTCTGAATATGTGGTCTGAGTAATGAACTGTATGTTGTATTGATCACCACTAATATTTAACTTAAATTGGCACACCAATTTTTTTTATGCCCAACATGGTTGACTACCGACAATGGTGGCTACTAATCTCATACACTATTCAAGTACATCTTGAACAAGCCCTCTTTTAGTTAATAAATTAAATCAGAAAAGCTGAAGGAATTTCTTTGATTTCTAGTTAAGATATTAAGTTGAAGTCATGTTAGTTTAATCATAATGTAAGTGAGATGTTGGACAGTGAGACAAACATGTGAAGGGGATGATGCTAGAGTTGGTAACTATTATAGCAGTAGGCAATACAGTATGGAGGAATAGAGCATGTTATCAGTGAGCTTGTAGTGATGATAGTGGCATCCTGTTCACATCCAGTGCCAAAAACTTCTCTAGTTGCTCTGCTCGTATAGTAAAAAAATCTCACTGTTGAGTTCAGTTGACTTGTGCCACTTTAGAATAGTAGTTGGTTCATGCTAAAATTATCGAACACTGCAAAGATGTTATTTCTAGAAGCATCCATTCATTTCTCAAGGAATTTAGATATTAGAATTCAGAAGTTGCATATGCAAATTGCAAACTAGACGATCGGCACGCCCGCGATCGAGGACGTGCCTCCACCATCGCTCCCAGCCGTGCTGGAGTGGGCGATCGGGACACGAACTCGATGTGCCCGGTGGACGCGCACAGAGAGTACATCTGCCAAGGTGCACAGAGAGTACATCTGCCGCCGCAAGGCCGGGTATGATGGCAACCCCTACATTTCTGATGGGTGCCAAGGTGAGACTCTCTACTGAGCTCACCTTGCTAATAAATGAATATTCATCAGAACAGTTGTACAGTGAACAATTTTGTTTCTATATATCTATAGGTGGTAAACACACTTCAATCCAAGATGTTGGACTACAACTTAGCCAATGAGCAAGAGACACTATCCGGTGTCTATGAAACGATAGTACATTCTTAGCATATTAGCAATTTTATAAGGATATCTTAAGATTTTTGGGTGCACTAAACAATGTCCTCATTGGAAAATCAAAACAACCAGCACTACAATCAATGGAAAATGGTAGTTGATATGTTCAGAAAATGCCAAAGGAGAAGGAGATACGAATTTGAGAAGAAGACCGCCAACCTGTTGTTGGAGTACTCGTAGATCGAAGCGCGCGATCGTGGCTGGAGAAGATGATGAGAGCGACCTCGGCGTCGCAGAGCACAGACAGTTTGTCCGCCTTCTTGAGGAGGCCACTGCAGCTAGAGAAGACGATGAGGTGACCTCAGTGTAATAAAAGCACGGGGAGTTCGTCGAGGCTGTTCTGGTGAGTGGTTCAACCGAAGCTGCATAGAGGTCCTATGTGTTCAACAGGATTGACTATTTATGGGCTGAACGCACAGGAACATGGTGGATACGGCCGTTGGTGGAAGATAGGCTTATTGGGTTAGTGGAGAGGTGGCCTGCTATCATGGTTGATGGTTATTGCATAGGGAAAACTTTGTGGGTGGTGCCAAATTCAAAAGATGGCGATGTGGATGTGGATGTTCAACTTGAAACATATGGCTCTGGATGGGACTTGTCAAATTGATCATGATAAGAGCAGCCTCTGTTTAAGTTTTCAAAATAAAATCTCCAAGGCTTCGAAACAGGACAAGGATTAGTTTCTCATGTCATTATATCTTAGGGATCAACAAGCAAGTGGTCAAGCAATCCTAATCCTATACCTCGTGTGTAGTATATATTATTGACAGTTTGTGTCTGCAAGTTTCCAAGATCAGCCTCGCACATATTAGTAGGAAGCCTTCTTCGAGGGCCAAACCAACGGGACGAACTATGACAGAGTCAGAAAAGAAGTTACACTAGGAGCAAAGGGTCCAAAAAAGGGGACAAAAAGATGCCACATATGTGGATTTTACGCGCCACATAACGCACATACTGACATACATGCCCAACATTGCCAGAAAACCAACAACGCCATGAAGAAAAAAGGAACAAGAGGGGATTAGGGAGGCCCCAGGCACGAAGAACAAGAGTAAAAGAACATGGCAGGGCAATGGACGCGATGGGGGTGGGGAAAGGCGAAGAACACGACAGAAGGTGATGCCAAAGAACAGCTATGCTGACTTGGAAAGTGAATCGGAGGGAACTGATGAGATTGACGACTGATTGGCCAAATGTAGGTCTAGATGAGCAGTAGTAGCCAAAAATGATGTGTAGAAATGGTCCGAGGTTATGACCCGTATACACCTAGCAGTTTGCTAGTGTCGTGTCGAAGTGTGTATTTATAAGTAATGTTACGTCTAGGATAATACCTGATTTGGAGTTGTAATGACATGTAGCATTTGTATCATGCCACATTGCCATTTTGCTACATTAAGAAAAAAATTGAACCTGATAGGATCAAAAATAGACTTTACTTCAAATAGCATGACACGTTGAAGGACGTTTAACATCGTAGAATAATTATTTTGTTCCCCAACAGAAATGACAAATGTTATAAAAACTTTATTTGCATAAAGTGGCCAGAAAGCCCTCTTCAATTCATATTTAATATGTTATGCTTCCCTTCTTTTTCCAGCCTCCATTTCATGGGCGATGGGCACTATGGTCTCAAGTGATTCTGGAATCTGCATAAGTGACTAGGGGCGTCAGGATCATAAACATCGTGTGTAGCTTGAGAGTACTAGCAGCGTTTGTCGTACATTTCATAATCAGTTGGGAACCACTCAATAATATAGTTTTTCTCTTTATCAGAAATTGTAGTCCCATGCATGGAAACACACTGCATCTTGTGCCACCAAGCAGGCTTTTCCTTACTAGTGGACGATCGACCATCGACCTGTTGTAGGGAAAAATAGATGAGGGCATGTATATTATCAAAGGGCCATATCAATGTTGAATCACAAATCCAGAAAATATAAGAAATATTAACAGGAATCTTGGGTTCTCTATATACATCTTCCATTTCGTAGAACCAATAATCCTGACAAAATAAAAATGGCGTATTAACCACATGCCAACCGTAATGGAGAACGTGCAGTTTATATTTTCTACCTTCTTCGGCTTCCGAAGAGCGGATTGTGCATTGCAGTCGGGATCATAATGAGAAATCTCGTCGGCAGGGGGTGGATGCTCATTAACAAGATGCATATTGGATTTGCCCCTACCAAGACGGGCTAGTAAGTTCCAGACATTTATATCCCAGATGTCAGGAACATTGCGATGGTCACCATCTTGGCTCCCATAATCACAGTCCTCGTCAGAAGAGATGCAACTGGAACTCAACATTGGAACTCGACATCGGTGGGCAGTAATTGAAGCCTGATAGTCTATTAAGATGAGTGAGTTGCGTGAGGGTGGAGTTAGAAGCTTAACAAAAAAGAATGCTTGGAGGGGGGGTCTTTACGGTGGAGTGAGAGGCCAGCCAAGACTCAGTCAACAAAACTTTTTTGGGTGGACATGAGGCTTTGGATGTCTGTTTGACCGGTGTTGACTGCCTTCACTTTGTATGTCTTGATGATGTGTAGTGAGGAGTAATGTGTCAAAATGATTTGAGGTTATGAACCGCATGCCACTAAATATTAATATACCATCTGGGATAAATTCGAATTGGGTGTCTTAATAATGATCAAAACCATTTGTTTATTGTTAAATATAGCACCTTACATGGAATGCACACTGTCATGGTGGAGAGGTAAAGTAATTGAATTGTCCTGAGATTTGTTTGGGTAGGATACCAATCATATGAACTTCCAAATATAAAAAGGGTAAATGAATGCATGCTAGAGCGCGTGTAAGCAAGGGAGATAGAATGATGCATTCACACTGCATCACCCAAGCCAAGTTCGCATGGGTCATTTTGGTAGTGAAGTTAATTATAATAATTTATTGCATTGGGCCATCGAAGGATAACTCTATAAATTAACCAACTAAAGCAAATAAATGGGAAAAATGGAAAACAAAAAAAAACTTGAAAACATTATATAAGACGTAGGAGTGGGCTTTATTAGTACTAGTTAAAATAACACCTATTTGTTGGGCGAAGGTAGCCTCATATCGCGGGCCATGCTGATTAGGTGGAGTCTGATCGACATGGGACAGAGGCACATCACAGTCAGCTTGATCTCCAAATAAAAGCTCCCTCTTTGCAGGCAGATCAACAACAATCTTTTCCAGCAAAAATGGTGAGTCTTCGTTCCGGCCTTGGGGTCAGTGTGGATGTTCGTCAACTTCATAATCTGGATCCGCTTCAGTTTCACTGTCATCAGACTCTTATTCAGAGTTGGGGTCATCATTAGAAATCTCCCCCGTAAGGGGGGAGGCATGTTAGTTTGTGTGCACGCGTCGGTGGAGGCCTGTAGGTACCTGACATTGCAGTCGCAAATGTGTGGAACTTTATGAAGGACGTCGCATTGGCGCCAATACATCTAGTACTCATCAAATGACATGTCATCGATCTTTGACATCAGTGTATTCAAGTGGATGAGATCGAGTCAAAGGATGGAATGTAAGGTTGCAGTAAGGAAATTGGGTAGGATGTGCAGAAGGTGAACATCATGTGTATAAAGTCAATGCTCGGGTAGACGAATAAGATAAAATGCACGGACAATATAAAGATGAGTGACAAGAGCATAGGCACACTAGTAAGTGGGACTAAGCACCATCGTGCAGTTCATGGATAAAAAATCTAAATTGCATGTAATGGGTTTGCAAAAGGCAAACATCATGACTATAAAAGGACAACCTGAGTATGTGGTGATTTGGTGACCAGGTGATGGATTGACTCTACCACCTACCAGAATGCCATATATACCGGTCGGTGTTGAGTGGACAATAATCTTTGCATGTCTCAGGTGCCGGTGTTGGATATAGACAAAATGTATGAAGTTTGTTAGGGATCCAGAGAGGTATTACATTAGTAAGCATGAATGAATATAATCTCCAACATGTATGACACATAGCATGCGCTAGTATTTAAAAGAGTGATCGGGCCTATACATGTGTCAAGCTTAGGGGGCACAATTAAGGGGGACGACAAAGCACAACCCTGCAATGTTTGGTAAAAAAAATATAAGTTGCATGAAAGAGTACAAGATGAGTTGGCACGAGTCAAGATGACATGCATCTAGGATTGAAGCATGCATTGAGAAGCCACATGTCCGATTCAAGTTGTATTGTTAAAGGGGAAGACGAAGCACAACCGTTCAATGAACATATGAGAAATCTAATTTGGATGACCGGTGTTGGGAAATTCAAGGATGACAGCTATAAAGGAGTAGTCCAAGCATGTGGATTAAAACAATTGGAGTCCAAGTGACAGCAAATAGTACAAAAAAAAAATCTGGAATGGAAAAGGATGGGCATTTGAAGGATAATTGTAATGGAAAAAGAGGAGGTAGACGACAAGTACGAGAGCAAGGTAATATTTCTGACTTAACCACGTTTCTCCATTACAAATTTAGCAATTTCTATATTTCACAAGTAAGTACAGAAATATTTGAAGGACCGAAACGGCGACCAGAGAGGGGGGGAGTGAATGGGAGCCGATAAAATTCTTTCCAAACAATCCGGCTATTCTCCCAAACCAACTCCGAAACCTCCGAGAGCAATCTTGCCAAGATCACGTAGCCACTGTCAAGCTACTGACCCTAGGAACAAGAAACGAGCAGCGGAACTCGAACCAATCGAAACCAACACCAAAACGACCCGAGACTCGGCTCGATCTAACACACCCAGGGGGGGGGGGGGGGGGGGCGGTTAAACCGGCCAGGGGGGCGGTTAAACCGCCCGGGCCTGGGAGCCTCGGGAAAAAGTCAAAACAAAAGTGGATCTCCCAAACCGCTTGAGCTCTTGAGGCGAGATTTTGGTCAGATGATCTAGACCTCCAGTGGAGTGTTTTCCCAAAAGATCTCGGCCTCTAACTCAGTACAACTCCCGGAATCGCAGATCTCGCGAAGAACACCATGACCTCGAGTTCATCCCGAAAATCTCAAATCCAAAGCAATTCTCGGCGTTTGGGGGCAAAGGATCACCAGCAAAAGAGGCACAAGGCACTCATACGTGAATCCCCCAAAGAAATCCGAGAGAAACGCTCGGGAATAAGAAGAACGAAAATCCCCCAAAAATAGCTCCGAAAATACCCACGAAAATAGAAAAAGGAAAGGGAGCTCGGGAAATCAAATCATGGCACAAAGATGAGCAGCACAAACTCAATCACATAACCATGAATTCACCTATACAAGCTAGGAATGATTCGAAGTAGTTCTAGGTGGAGGGGATGAAGGGGAAAAAACAAGTTCAAAGTAAAACCTAAAGAGATAACTAGAGAGATGACAGCCACCAGCCCTGAAGGGGCCTATTAGTAGTCCAAGTGGTGGTGTCCTAAAGACTAAACTACCCCTAAGTGATACATACCCCTCAGGGGCAAATTTGACATTTGGTCTTCAGATATTTTCCGGCTCGGGCACCTTCCACTGCAAGCTAGCTTCCCTCCGACGCAAGCCTTGCAGTCACGCCGCGTGTCCTCCGGATCGAAGCTCCTCGACGCCGTTCTTGGGCCAGCCCAGGGGGGGGCGGTTAAACCGGCCCTGGGGGGCGGTTAAACCGCCCCTGACAGCCCAGCCAGGCCCAGCTGCCCAAGTCCGCCTCGTCGAGTCCTCGGTCCTTGGTTTTGAGGCCCAAACCAAGGGAAACCGTCCACCGATGATTTTGTGGCCAAATCACCAAACCCCGCGCGCAAACTTCGGTTGTTAGCCGCCACCTTGCGCCGGCTTCTCGTCCGCATACGAGCTTCGGTTGTGAGCCGCTACCTCACACCGGAACCACGTCCCCTTGCTCGTTCTTGCCAGCATGTGAACCGCACTTGATCCACCGGCCACCGGGTCCCTCGAACCAAGCCTACTTGTCTCTCCGCTCCTCGGAGGCCGCCATGGCTAAGACCTTTCGCGCCTGTTCTTCACCTGCACCAATGCAACCAAGCCGCATTCTACACCTGCAATACTTGAGCCAAGGGAAACGTCAATCCACACCACGTTGTCAATCACTCATCACACCAGGAAGCGACCATCCACCGGTCCTCGGACACACTGGGTCCTCAATATTACCTTTCTCTCATACTTGTCGTCTACCTCCTCTTTTCCATTACGTTTATCCTTCAAATGCCCATCCTTTTCCATTTCCATATTTTTTGTACTATTTGCTATTACTTGGACTCCAATTGTTTTGATCCACATGCTTGGACTACTCTTTTACAGCTGTCATCCTTAATTTTCTAACTTCGGTCATCGAAATTAGATTTCTCATCTATTCACTGAAGGGTTGTGCTTCGTCTTCCCCTTTAACAATACGACTTGAATCGGACATGTGCATCTCAATGCATGATTGAATCCTAGATGCTTGCCATCTTGACTTGTGCCGGCTCATCTTGTACCCTTTAATGCAACTTATATTTTTTTACCAAACATTGCTGGGTTATGCTTCGTCGTCCGCCTTAATTTTGCCCCCTAAGCTTGACACATGTATAGGCCCGGTCACTCTTTTAAATACTAGCGCATGCTATATGTGTCCTGCATGTTGGAGAATATATTCATGCATGCTTACCAATGTAATCCCTCTCTGGATCACCTAACAAACTTTATACATTTTGTCTATAACCAACACCGACACTTGAGACATGCAAAGATTATTGTTCACTCAGCACCGA
Organism: Urochloa ruziziensis; assembly: GCA_015476505.1. Taxonomy (NCBI): domain Eukaryota; kingdom Viridiplantae; phylum Streptophyta; class Magnoliopsida; order Poales; family Poaceae; genus Urochloa; species Urochloa ruziziensis. The sequence goes on from WEIB01000477.1 coordinate 26,515, forward strand.
CTGGTATATTTGGCATTTGGGTAGGTGGTAGAGTCAATCTATCACCTAGTCACCAAATCACCACATACTCGGGCTGTCCTTTTATAGCCGTGATGTTTGCCTTTGGCAAACCCATTACATGGAATTTGGATTATTTTGTCCATGGACTACATGGTGGTGCTTCGTCCCACTTACAAGTGTGCCTATGCATTGTCACTCATTTTTATATAGTGCATGCATTTTATCTCATTCGTCCACTCGAGCATTGCCTTTATACACAAGATGTTCATCTTCTGCACATCCTACCCCATTTCTTTACAGTAACCTTACATTCCATCATCCTGTGACTCGCTCTCATCCACTTGAATACACTGATGCCAAAAACCGGTGACATGTCATTTGATGAGTATTGAGAGTAGTGGCACCAACACAACGTCCTTCGTAAAATTCCAAACATTTGCGAACGCAATGTCAGGTACCTACAAGCCTCCATCGACGCGCGCACACAAACTAACGTGCCTCATGTCAAGGATCGTGCACCCCTTGCAGAGGAGATTTCTAATAATGACTTTGACTCAGAAGCAGAATCAGAGTTTGATGACAATGAAACTGAAGCAGATCCAGATGATGAAGTTGACGAACATCCACGCCGAGCCCAAGGCTAGAAGATGACTCACCTGTGCTTGAAAAGATTTTTGTTGATCCACCTGATTAGGGGGAGCTTCTATTTGGAGATCAAACTGACCGTGATGTGCCTCTGTCTCATGTCGATCTGACTCCACCTAATCCACAAGGCCCGTGATATGAGGCTACCTTCGCCCAACAAATAGGTGTTATTTTGTCTAGTACTAATAAAGCCCACTCCTACGTCTTAGATCATGTTTTCTACTTTTTTTGTTTTCCATTTTTCTTCCACTTATTTGCTTAGTTGGTTAATTTATAGAATTGTAATTTTGTGACCAAATGTAATAAATTATTTTAATTAACTTGCTCTGTCTCCCTTGCTTACACGCACTGCAACATTCATTTGTTTACCCTTTTATATTTGAAAGTTCATACGATTGATATATTGTTGTGTATCCAAACAAATCTCAGGACAATTCAATTACTTTACGTGCCAGTGTGCATTCCATACAAGGTGCTATATTTAACAATAAACAAATGCTTCTGGTCATTATTAAGACACCCAGTTTGAATTTATCCTAGTCGATACATTAATATTTATCGGCATTTGGTTGATAACCTCAAATCATTTTCACACATTACTCATTACTACACATCATGAAGACATACAAAGTGAAGGCAGTCAACACCGGCTAATCAGACATACAAAGCCTCATGTCCACCCAAAAAATGTTTTGCTGATCGGGTCTTGGCTGGCCACTCACTCCACCGTAAAGCCCCCCTCCTCCATGCATTCTTATTTATTAAGCATCTACCCCCACCCTCCTGCAACTCACTCCTCTTAATAGACTATCAGGCTTCAATTACTGCCCACCGATGTCGAATTCTAGTGGCACCTCTTCTGACGAGGATTCTGATTATGGGAGCCAAGACGATGACCATCGCAATGTTCCTGACATCTGGGATACCAATGTCTAGAACTTACTAGCCCATCTTGGTAGGGGCGAATCCAATACGCATCTTGTTAATGAGCATCCACCCCCCGTCGACGAGATTTCTCATTATGATCCCGACTGCAATGCACAATCCGCTCTTTGGAAGCCGAAGAAGGTAGAAAATATAAACTGCACGTTCTCCATTACGGTTGGCATGTGGTTAATACACCATTTTATTTTGTCAGGATTATTGGTTCTACGAAATGGAAGATGTATATAGAGAACCCAAGATTCCTGTTAATATTTCTTATATTTTTCTGGATTTGTGATTCAACATTGATATGGCCCTTTGATAATATACATGCTCCCATCTATTTTTCCCTACTACAGGTCGACGGTCGATCGTCCACTAGAAAGGAAAAGCCTGTTTGATGGCGCAATATGCAGCGTGCCACCATGCATGGGACTACAATTTCTAATGAAGAGAAAATCTATCTTGCTGTGCAGTTCCTAACTGATGATGAAATGTACGACAAACACTGTTGTTACTCTCGAGCTATACGTGATGTTTGTGATCCTCACACCCCCACCCCCTTTGTCACTTATCCAGGTTCCAGAATCACTTGAGACCACAGTGCCCATCGCCCAGGAAATGGAGGCTGGAAAAAGAAGGGAAGCATCACATTTTAAATATAAAGTGAAGAGGGCTTTTAGGCCACTTTATGCAAATAAAGTTTTTATAACATTTGCCATTTCTTTTGGGGAACAAAATAATTATTCTACGATGTTAGACATCCTTCGACTTGTGATGCTATTTTAAATAAAGTCTATTTTTATCCTATCAAATCTAGTTGGAAAATGGCAATGCAGCATGATACAAATGCTACATGTCATTACGACTCCAAATCTTGTATTATCCCGGACTTTACATTACTTATAATAGACACTTCCACACGATAGTAGCAAACTACCTAGGTGTATACGGGTCATAACCTCAAAGCATTTCTACACATCATTTTTGGCTACTACAGCTCATCTAGACCTACATTTGGCCAATCAGCTGTCAATGTGCATCTCATCAGTTCCCTCCGATTCACTTTCCAAGTCAGCATAGCTGTTCTTTGGCATCACCTTCTACCGTGTTCTCCACCTTTCCCCACCGCCATCGCTTCCATTGTCCTCCCACGTTCTTTTACTCTTGTTCTTCGCGCCTGGAGGAGCTCCCTGATCCCCTCTTGTTCCTCTTTTCTTAAAGGCGTTGTTGGTTTCTTTGGCAATGTTGACCACGTATGTGTGTTCTGTGGCGTGTAAAATCCACATACGCGACATCTTTTTGTCCCCCTTTTTTTGACCCATTGCTCCTAGCGTAGCTTTCTTCTTTTCTGACTCCGTCATAGTTTGACCCTTTGGTTTGGACCTCTGTGGATGCTCCCTACTAATATATGCGTGTCTGATCTTGGAAACCTGCAACGACACAAACTGTCAATAATATATACTACACAAACTTCATTGTTCCCACCACCAATTTTAATATATCTCACTGTATCATCCATTGTAGTCATGTTTTGACTACGATATGCTTCCTCGGCCTGTCCTTCCCCATCCTTCCCTGCCCTGCTGGTCTCCTTGTATGGCGTAATTATCAGCCACCCCGCCACAACATTCTAAGCCTGCAACAGAAAATCGTGCTTTCAATGAGATCGATGCATATACCGACCATGCATTTGCAGTGTTTAGCCGCATGACCTTTAAACACATTTGCTAACACGCCCTTACATTTGTTTGTAATGTAATAACTTGGTGCTTCCTTCCTACCACTGTTGCCCCCCCCCCCCCTTCCATGGACAGCAAGTCACTAACATACTGTAAATATACACCTCAATCTTAGCTCTCCAAAAAATATTGTGTTCATAAGTTATCTTTGTTTTTGTGAAATTAAAATTGTACCCAAGAATATCTCCCAGCATCATGAGAACTGAAAAATGGTTATGTGCACTCCCTCATAAGCCTCCTGTGCATGACAACGTTACTGTTGGTATGATATCATTACAACACTTGCATCCATGTACACCTCCTATCCCTCCTTAATCTGATTTATTTATTCCTACCTCTACGGGCACCTGAGTTTTTCCTTTACTTGTCATAAGACCAATGTCTGGTGGCATCAAACTTAACTCCTTGAATAGGTTGTCCATCCCAATGAGCCCTTTGTCGCAGCTAGGCCCCGACATGCTACCAGCTCGAACAACTTTCATAGCCCGTGTCATAAGCAGATGTGTCCTATGGCTCCTTGTCTTTCCGTCCTTACCTACTATACACTTGTCACACCTATCAGAGTTCAGGTCTATCCTTACAAACTTTGTGTACCGCAATGGAATGTAATCCTCATGTATTTTCATAACTTGTGTCTGGATAAATGCTCATACAGGTGTGCACAGAATAAACCTAAAATGTATTTGGAATGTTAACTTGTATCAATAGGATTACTTATAACTCCATGCCTAGCAATAGGATGTTACTGTCTCCCATACCTGTGTGATCCCATTCCTTGCACTCACATCTGTAGTCATGTTTCTCTTTGTTCACCATAACTTTGAACTGGTGTTGCCCCAATGTTATCTTGCTGTACTTATTTGTGTGATAAATTAGATAGTCATGATCCCCCCATCTGGATCTTCCGTAAAGCCATACGCTGTGGCGTCCTCCATTTTTTTCAAATTCGTTGAACACGCCTCGATTATATATCTTCGACAGCTGCAGCTCAAACTGCCATTTGTTCTTGGTCAAAGTCTTGCTCTGTATCACCAACACGAGAAATTTACAAGCTAGTTTGTCTTAATTACATGACTGCGGAGGCTAATATTTTGATAACTAACATTTTTTTCTTACTGTGCCAAGATAGGTCTCTGTATCATGTTTCACCATCCTAGTATGCAAACCTGTGTAACGCGGTCCTCTCGTTCACAAATCCCTTCTTGATTAGAAAATTCATGCATTCACTCCGCTGTGTTGAAGCCAAACGACCACAATACCCATCCTTAAAATATGCTGGTATGAAACTCTTCTGATGTTGGTACAAGCTTTCCATTGTTGGGTCATTACCGAGCTCAAAATCATTCATAAGTTCTTTCCATGTAGCCTCAAATTCAGTCGGTGTTAACGAGTGATTCAGCACCGAGTAGAACTTTACCTTGAAGTCCCTGGTAGCATGCGTTCTAAACAGATCGTTCAGGTGCGACACGACCTTGTTAACCACATGCCATCATCATATCCTGTGTCTCACGCCTGGGAACTCCTTAGCTATCGCCGGCTCCATTGCCTTATCTTGATCTGTACCAAAGATATGAATGCATGTATTAGAAAATATGCTATGCATGAACATGCATAAGAGACACAATTACTAATGAGAGGTAAAGGGCTAGCATGGTTCAAGGTCTTTAAGTAAACAATCAAGGATTGGAAGTAGAGCACACAAGAATGACATGAGGTGAAGGCGTCCAGACAATTATTCATACATAAGCGCATAGGTAATTATTTATGTTTGACTAGTTGACTAGGTTTTAGCAAACATAATTAAACTGTATCAATCTAGACATGATTCATGCAGAGAAACATATCTACTGGATAATCTATGTCACAAGGAAGCTATAAAAATTGGTTTCATAAGTTTTGGACTAACAGAGAATTAATTTTGTAATTAACAAGCTAAACACTCATTTAATTAATATAGAAATTAATATAATTATTTTGGAGTCAAAAGCATTTTTAACGGATACTTGACATCATTATGAACCCAACGAAATTTGTTTCGCGTTATTCCGAGCCATATTCATTTTTATATGAATTATACAAGATCAGACGTTCGGCTGAAAATGACAAGGTCGGGGCGAAAATTGCCACTGGCGACTCCGACCACAGTTTGGGATGGGGTTTGTTCCTAGAGGCTCGTGGAGGTGTCTAGAGTTCATCCCAAGTGGTGGATTTGACATACATGGTGTATTTCAAGCTATAGGTCATCAATGGTGAAAATAACATGTTTGTGCTATGGATGGGCTTGAGAACTCGATTGGAGGCGAGAGAGGAATGGTGAGCGGCGGGGAAAGCTCACCGCCGATGAGTAGAACATAAGCAAGGGGCCGCTTGTTGGCGTAGGGTGGCGTCGGTGTAGACCAGGCTGAGTTCCACCTCTTGATACTTGGGGAAGATGAGAAAGAAGCTTGGAGTGGTCTTTCCCTTGGTCTCTAGCGAGGAAGAAGTGGTCGAGGTGGTGGAGCAGCTCGCCGGCGTCGTCCTCTGGCGATCCTCCGGTCAACTCCGGGGAGGTGATGGTGGATTTGGTGGGGAAGATGAGTTTCTCCCCATTGCTTGGGTGGATGAGAAGGGAGGAAGAGAGCTTCTGTGTGTGGGAGACAGCAGAGGGAGAGGAGGGGGCGTGGGTGATGTGGGCTCAGGTGGGCCCCACAGGGACGCATGCCACAAAGGTTCAGTATAGACGACATGCACACAAACGCGTGTCACGGATAGTCCGAAAGAGGGACATACAGTGCGAGGGTGGAATCACGTAACATTTTAGTTCTGGACAGAAACGTTTTCCTTTGTTCCAAAATTCCAAACTAGATCTTCTGGGCTCTAAAAATTCTACCAAAATTTGTGCTAATACTAGAACTCAAGGAGAATTCATTTTGCTTGGATTGAGAAGGAAAGCTATTGTAGATTGAAAACTAAAATTCTTTCTGGAATGCTAATTTTGGAACATTGGTTGAACTGTTTGACTTCAAGATGGTTTCCTAAAATCCATGAAAAATCACTTAAATTCATCACTACAAGAAATGTGGGATTTTATAACGTTTCATTTATGTCATAGAAAGTAAAATTACGTCATATGTCGCAATTTGTGACACTCGCGTGACGAAAACTTGTTCGTCACCTATTCCCCGTAATAAAAGGTATTAGGTGACGAAAATGAATTTTTTTGTCATAATTTTTTTGACGATTCTTGTGTCGTCACTAATTTATGACGATAGTTTTTCGTCATTAAATATCTATAAAACGTCACAAAACTTTATATGCAGATGACATGGCAGTGACTTGGAGCTGACGTGGCAGCACGGTTATGACGATTTTAACATCTATAAAACGTCACAAAACCTTTTATGCGGATGACATGGCAATGACTTGTAGCTGACGTGGCAACACGTTTATGACGATTTCAACTTCTATAAAACGTCAAAAAAACCTTGCACGCGAATGATGTGGCAATGACGTGGAGCTGACGTGGCAGAACCTTTGCGACGATTTGGTTCGTTGCAAAATGCTCAATGGCCCAAGAATAGCCCATTAGTGAACAGTCTAATTCATGGGCCAAGCCCAATTGTAATCCCATTTCAGCCCATATACCGTTATGGCCCATTGCAACCCAAGGGCGCCCATCACAACCATAACAGAGCCCATTAAAAACTGAGCCCATCAAATTCAAACCAATTTTTCATACAATACACCAGAATAAACACAACCCAGAATACATACCAAATTTTATCAACAGAAAATAACAGATACAATCTCAGGTTTAAATTGAAAAGAGATACAACAGCAAACACATTCATCTTTCATGCAACAATAGTTATAGAAGCAAAGGCAGCAAAAGTTCCAGAACAACAGGACCTACAACATCAAAACCATGCACCAGAGGCAAAGGCAGTGTTTGTGGCTGTCAAACCACCATGACAGAGCTGGTTCCGCAACAAGTCTTCTCACCTGCATGAATTAATCACAAAAACTAATGGTAATAAGTTAAACATGATAGTGCTCTCAATGAAGGCAGATGATAACTTAAACATTTTGGTTATGGTGGCCCTTGCAGTTTGGTTATGCACAATTGATCTAAGAATATATACATACATGTACTCTATGCCGCCTTACTTCTTTATCTAGTGCAATAAAAAAATGTTTCAGCTGTTACTGCATCTTTGTTATGCTAATCCTCATCAAATCCTGCAGCCATGAACCAAAAGAAAAAAAAATCTGATCACTATGGACACCAATATGTTTTTCAAGTTACTCAAATTGTTTGGTTATTGGAGTTTATAGGCAACAAGACAAAAACCAGTAGATCAAATGCTGGCAAGCTTGGGATTACAACATTCTTTTCTCTGTTTGGAGACAGTTGAGTACAGTCACTATAACAGTTGAGTATAGTTGGATGCATGGAATTTAAGAAAACAGCAGCTCCAAGGCTAAAGGGAGTATTTACCTACGAGGAATCTTAAGCTCTTCCCATAGCCCACTGGGTGTCTTTTCATGATCTTCACCTTGTTCTTGACTTCATGGTTACTCCTCCTTAGCTCTTACATTCAACAAACAGCCGATAGTAATAGGCCACTATTTGACTGTGTACATCATCATCTATACTCAAGCAGCAGGCCACTGTTTGCCAAGAATAAGATACTCTGCATTGAAAAATAGAATCACCTCATCTTTGACATTTAAAAAGGAATATAAGGTCAGCAGCAACAATGCCATACTTAGAAACTGAAAAACGTGCATCAAATCACACAAGCTAAGATACTAGAATGCAGTAACAAGGGGATGCCACCTATCCGTCGAATCATTAAGCAAAAACGAGCAGCTGATATATAGAATGTAGATAGCATCACTCAGGCATTGGATCGAGCAGCTATGAAAGCTTTGAACACAAACTATTGAGCTACACAAGCTACTGACAAGATCGGTACATGCAGAACTACATAAGCATATGGAGAAAGTGAATCAGATCAGGTTACCAGAAGATACACTCAAAAATGTACTCCAGTGGTGTTGGTGTTCTTGGCAAAAAGTCATCCTGGAATAGACAGGTAAAGTTAGTCAAAGACTTTGGATGAGACTGAAATGCAATTAGTACCAGAGATGGCCACGTTTAACATTAAACTGAGAACATAGGATTGGTTGAGTTTATGTTCACTAATTCAGAATAAACAAGACAGCAACAGAGCAACAACCACACATCCAGCAGATACAAATTTTACACTATATGGACAAGTGTGCTAATGAAGCTTCTTCAGACACAAATCCTGACTTCCTGCACAGAACAAATTAATTGTCTACTCAAGAAATGAGGAAAACAATCCACAGTTTGAAGGACCGAATCGGCGACCAGAGAGGGGGGGAGTGAATGGGAGCCGATAAAAATTCTTTCCAACCAATCCGGCTATTCTCCCAAATCAACTCCAACGCCTCCAAAAGCGATCTTGCCAAAATCACGTAGCCACTGTCAAGCTACTGACCCTAGGAGCAAGAAACACGCAGCGGAACTCGAATCGATCGAAACGAACACAAAACGAACCGAAACGAGGCAAAACCTTCTCTGCCCAGCCAGGGGCGGTTTAACCTCCCTAGGGGCGGTTTAACCGCCTAGGGGGGGCGGTTTAACCTCCTGGGGGCGGTCAATCTGGGAGCTCTCGGGAAAAAGTCAACTCGTGAGTCGATCTCCCAAACGGCTTGAGCTCTTGAGACGAAACTTTGGGGAGATGATGTACACCTTCAGTGGAGTATATTCCCCAAAAATCTCGGCCTCAAACACTCTAGAACTCCCGAAATCTCAGATCTCGTGAAGAACACTTCCACCCCGAGTTCATCCCGAAAATCTCAAATCCAAAGCGATTCCCGGCGTTTGGGGGCAAGAGATCACCAGCAAAAGAGGCACAAGGCACTCATACGTGAATCCCCCAAAGAAATCCGAGAGAAAACGCCCTAGAAAGAGAAGAACGAAAATCCCCCAAAAATAGCTCCGGAAATACCCACGAAAATAGAAAAGGAAAAAGGAGCTCGTGGAATCAAATCATGGCACAAAGATGAGCAGCACAAACTCCATCACATAACCATGAATTCACCTATACAAACTACGAAGGATTCGAAATAGTTCTAGGTGGAGGGGATGAAGGGGAAACTAGTCCAAAGGAGAAAAACGAAATGATCCCTAAAGGATGGCAGCCACCAAGGCCTAAGGGCCCTATTAGTAGTCCAAGTGGTGGTGCTCTAAAGACTAAACTACCCTTAATGAGATACATACCCTCAGGGGCAAATTTGACTTTTGGATCAGATTTTTTCCGGCCGGGGACACCTTCCACTGCACGCTAGCTTCCCTCCGACGCAAGCCTTGCAGTCACGCCGCATGTCCTCCGGATCGAAGCTCCTCAACGCCGATTTTGGGCCAGCCCAGGGGGAGGCGGTTAAACCGCCCCTGGCAGCCACACTGGCCCAGCTGCCAAATTCGCCTCGTCGAGTCCTCGGTCCTTGGTTTTGAGGCCCAAACCAAGGGAAACG
>WEIB01000478.1:0-35974 GCA_015476505.1 Urochloa ruziziensis
CTGGGGTAAGATGGTGGACAAGTGGCTCGCGGACGAGTGGGAGGAGACCCACAACGAGCTCCGGCGGCGGCGTTTGATGATGTCAGGTGCATCACATCATCAAGGCAACCATAACCTCCAGGCGTTCGCGAACACATGGGTACGTGAATTCAATTTTTAATTCTAATGAGCTCTCCTGAATAATTCATAACCATTTTCCCTTTTGTTTTTGTTTTTGTTTTTTTTGCAGTCGCGGACACATGGTAACCAGCCTTGCCCCCCGGCCATGGCATACGCTTTGTCCCACAAGGGCAAGGCGACGGACCCAGAGAACACGTACAACCCGAATGACGGGCCTGAGGCGTACTCCAATCCGACTGCCTACAGCCGCCTTAGTGACTACACAGAGATGGCAAGGGAGGTCCATGGGCCGGAGTTTGATCCGATCAGCGCTGACCTTGACGGAGAAGTCCTCATGAGGTCAGGAGGAGGCAAGAAGCACGGCCGGTATGCGATTGCGAACAGCCTAGTGGACACGGCTAGTACTCCCACTCTCACCGCGCTTAAAGCCCGTGCCACGGACTCCACCCCGCCTATACGCCCACGCCAGACCCCTATACAGATCCAGATGGCTCAGTTTCAGGTATTTGTGTTTTACCTATTGTTAATTGATTATCGCTAACCATTGTTTGGTATGTTAACAATGTCATGAATATGTGCAGGAAATGATGGCAGCCTAGGTGGCGGAGGGGGTGAGAGCAGCAAAGGAAGAGCTGCAGCAGAACTGGCATACCGAGAGGGCGAATTTGATTGCCGAGTTTGAGCGGAAGCAGGCCGCCGACCGGGAGGCCCTGCGGCAGCAGTACGAGCACATGTTCCAATATGTGCACAACATTGGTTCGGTGGTAGGTCAAGCACCGCCGCCAGTTATCATGCCCCCACCAGCTCGAGATGCTACGCCTGTGAGTCTCTTCACAACTTTGAATTTTCATTCCTCATAATGACTTAGAGCCGACTTAGATCCTAGAATGATTGAAAAAATGAAAATGCCTTACACTTGTTGACTTAGGATGAAACCAGAATTATTTAGAATTTGTATCATTTGTGCAGTCCCCTCACCAGTCCGCGGCCTCGAACGATGGGCCGGTCGCTGTAGACATGTCACCCCCTCAGCAGTCCTCTCACCCCCCACCGTGGACGCAGTACCCGTGGTCGCAGTTGCCTCCCGGCACGCCGTTCCAGCCTTGGCCGCAGTTGCGTCCCGGCATGACGCCGCACCCTCACAGCTTCCCGTCGCCGTTCCCACCGTTAGCTCACGGATCACCCTTCTCGCAGGAGCCGCCGCGGCCACCTGGGTCTCAGTGAGTTGTATGGACTTGTATCATTTGCTTAGTATGGACTTGTATTATTTGATTAGTATGGACTTGTATGGATTTGTATGGCTTTGTATGGACTTGTATGGACTTGTGATGGTCGTTGTGATATATAAACTGCCTGTGATGGTCGGTCTGATATATAAACTGCCTGTGATGGTTATTGATATATAAACTGTTTAAGATTGAGTTGTTTGGGGTATAAGTAACAATAAACAAAAAAACGTGCTGTTTCTGGGCCTTTGCCGTGTGCTATGGTAAAAGCACACGGCAAAGTCTTGGCCTTTGCCGTGTGCTATGGTAAAAGCACACGGCAAAGTCTTGGACTTTGCCGTGTGCTTTTACCATAGCACACGGCAAAGGAGCGCCACGTGTGCCGTCATGTAAGCCTTTGCCGTGTGCCACGTGGCTTAGCACACGGCAAAGGCTACCCCTTTGCCGTGTGCCACGTGGCCCAGCACACGGCAAAGGGGTGGCCTTTGCCGTGTGCCACGTTTCGTAGCACACGGCAAAGCATAAGTAACGGCGGCCGTCCGTTAGTCGTTCGCGGCGCACGGCAAAGGGAGGAGCACACGGCAAAGCCTTTGCCGTGTGCCCGATCTTGGGCACACGGCAAAGAACCCCTTTGCCGTCCAAACTTTGCTGTGTGCTCTTTGCCGTGTGCCACACACGGCAAAGCCTTTGCCGTGTGTATTTAAGGCTTTGCCGTGTGTACCGGGCACACGGCAAAGCCATGGAATCCGGTAGTGATTGTTACTCCACATAAAAATGTAAAAAAAAATCCTTTTTTATACTCTCGCATAAATATTCATATAAGCATACTAATAATAATACTAAACTATAAGCAGACAAAAACGTATAATTTGAGGAACGGTGAAAACATAATACCATGATCAACATACCGTTCGACATATACTACGCCAGTCTCAGTGAGAGTTTCATGGGCATTAAATAGACTGTCATGTCAGTATTTTTGATGATGTGACAGTATGTTAATGAAGAGAGAGGTGAAATGTGTTTTATGGTGAGGAAACAACAATAGATGAAACTATGCATTGAGGGGAGGTGTTTCATCATAGTTTCAAACAAGTTATAGATGATGTGTCACCGTAGGTAACTACGTCAATGAAACTCCCACTGACACTGGCATTATATTCCTCTTTCTATATTATTCGGTAGCAATATGACATCATGTAGTGCTGCCATGTTTCAGATTTTGTTTGTTTTCGGCCGCCATGTCATTCTTAACTTTGTCTTTTATACATTATTTTGTGCAGGGTTGTGGTCAGTTGTAACCAAGGCATCGCCATCATGGAAATAAATTTGCCTTGAAGATCCCTTTTCGCATCCATGGGATGAAAGAGATTAAAATATTCGATACTTTTGATGTCAAGGTATAGACGGGAGGTACTTATGGTGGTGACACAATAAAGTGAAATAAGCATTATTGTTAGTTTCTTTCTTCCACTAGCGGAAGGGCTGCGGCACGTGTTTTAAAAAAAATATTAAATTTGAGATGTACGGAGTAGTAAATATGAGTTCTTTAGATTAATCTAGAGCATTCGATCATCATAAAATCCAACGGTGTAGGCTCAAAGGTGTAAGAGTTTTAAATTACAGATGTAATCAATATGGACTCTTTAGATTAATGTAGAGCGTTCGATCATCATAAAATCCGACGGTGTAGGAGGTGTAAGAGTAAGATTCTATGACCGTCAAATTCGTCGTCTTTTATAGTATAGATAGATGGAGAATCGTGCTGCGTGCGGTAAGAACCGTGTCATGGATATGGTGATGTATTACTATATACTATAGCTTTGACTCGTCTTCATGGATAGCTAGTACTTTGATGTCTTGTCATGGATCGTTAACAATTTGTGTTCTCCAATCTTGTTTAGCTTGTAGTCCCTACATATTCCAAACTTTATCAAAACGACCTATAATTTAAGATGGAGGGATCGAGTAGCTCAATTTCATATTTTATTTTGTTTATTTAACTAGCAAGATGGCCCACGCATTTCTGTAATTCATGTTTTTCCTCCACCTATAATTTATGAGTTGTATGTCATTTTATTAAGATAGATAACAGAACAAACTAAAAACGAGTACAAGAAGACTAAAGCCAAAATGGCCAAACCAGTACGTGCGCACCCACACACACAAACCCAACACTACGCTAGGTTACAATCGTGCCACAGATATACAGAGTAAGACCAGATCGGAGACCACCTGGCGAATTAGGCGTGGGTGGCAGCGACCTAGCAAGGAGCTTCCGGAGTTTAGTAAGATATACATAGAGTAATACCAGACCGGAGACCACCTGGCGATTAGGCGTGGGTGGCCGCTTTGAAAGATATGGTCCCGACTCTATATATATGAGGCGGTCTGTCGCTTCTCAAAACCCTAACCCTATTCACTCAATCGATGTTGCTGCCACTGCCCACACACATCTAGACCTCCACCGCCGGCGTCCTCCCCTATCCCCGCCTCCAGTGCGCCAGTGTCCTCCTCCACCTCGACCTACTCCTCTCCACCACCACCACTCTTGCCTCCTCCGCCTCATCCTTCTCCCCTTCACCGCCGTCCTCTAGATCCGCCGTCATCCATTATGGTGCCCTGTCGAAGCATGAGGTCGTTGCCATCCTCATGTCTACCCGCTTTAGGGCGGTGGTGGTGGCCTTTGCAGCCGCTACCGTTAACGCTTTCGTCATGGCTGTGGCGAGGGATTCCACCGTCCGCACTGTCGCCAGGGCTACGTATAGGGCCGCCCACAAAGCAACGGATCTATCGGCCAACACTCGAAAGAATCTGGTGGCCAGATCCATTTCCACCGTCGTTGCCGCCGATGGAGCCATGGTGAGCGAAGAGGCCCTCTAGTTGCGGGCCAGATCCACTGTCATGTTGGGTGCGTACAATAAGGCTACACAAGAAACCTATGCGCACATCTTGGTGTGTCAGGATCTCAATACCCGTCGTAGTTGCCTCCTCTTCGACCATGACCTCTGTTGCCATGGTGGGGACGATGGAGGTTCCGCAGGTGCGGTGGCGGTGATGTAAGCGCCGCCACCAAGCAGATCTGCTTACTCCGGCGATGTAAGTGTTGGTACATTATGAACGAATTGCTATTTTGTCCACTAGGTTGCATCGTTCTACTATTCAGTATTTATATGATGAACTTGGAGCTTCTTTTGCCATGTTTATTTAGTAGTTATCTGTTGTTTAAGCTATATTGTCATGTTTAAGCTATTCAGTACATATATGATGAACTTCTACCTTATGTTCCCATGTTATTTTGAAACTAGGTGATGTTGTATATCTCATTCTGTTAAGTCAACATGACGATTTCATGATGTTGTTGTTATGAACGTCTAGCACGTACACATGCATATGCTATATGAATGTGCAGATGTTGCTTGTGCAAATTGTTTTTAATAATGTTGCATTACTCGTGGATCTAATGGCGCGCAACCATTTTTTTAACTATCCTGACAGCATTCTAACCGGCACTAATCAAACGCATCAGTTGTGTTATAAATGGGTAGATTTAGGAAATCCAAACGAACTGGTGAGAATTTAAAGCTGCTTCGATTATCGGTCTATTCTAAGCTGTGTGGAGGACGTCGGCACGTTTATGCAGTCATCCGAAACGGTTATTTCACCGGCTCAAATAGCGCGCTCATTCACATTGGCTTAGGGGAAGCGGTCCTAGCGCCTGTGTGGATGAGGGTTTCACACCGACACGGATGAGGGTTGTGACATCTCTGATGCCTAATCACCTAATTAAGGCTTTAAGGGTAATTAAACTTATGGTTATGACCAAAGTCAACACATGAAATAATGGTTTAAAATTCCATGCCCCGAACCTTTGGAGTTTGAATTGTTTGAATTTGAAATTTCACTTAATAACTTGAAAATTTGTCAATATGTAAGTTGTCCCAAATTTTATAAGGAACAACTTTGTCAATTGATGGTTATTAAAAATTTGAGTGGAAGATGCTCTAAATCATGGTCAAACAGCAGTCAAACCTGTTTTCAGCCAAGGACTTGAAAAAATTTGTCTGGACAGCAACAGTTTTTCCCAAAAAGTTGAGGCTTGCCATTTGGAATTTCATGTATAACATTTCATGAACTTTTCCCTAAATTGAATCTTGGATGTTTGTACTTGCATTTGGTCATGTTATCCATCAACGATTCACACCCTAAGCAATTTAATTTTGCTTGGAAAGAGGGCTAAGTCGAATGATCTCTCGACTTCTCATATTCTAAGTCTGGAAACTGAATTTAGTAGCTGTTTTTCGAGCTTCATATCTCTCAAACCATTTCGAATATCTCCAATCCGAAATTACAAAAGTACATACTTGTGCTTCACTCAACAACTTTTGTATTGGGAGATTGGAAGGTTGCTATACAAAATTTGGAGAAAATCAAGCTCGAACATGTGAACTCGGCATGAACTTCTGGAACCCGAAGAGCGCCGGAGTTCACCCAAAGTTCACGCTGTCTTCGTCGAACGTTCTAGCCCAAACCATGCAGTTTTCATATGGTCACCCTTTAAGAAAGTTATAGATGGTACTGAGGGACACAACGTTCGTATTTGGATAATTTTGAGTTCAGTTCAAATTTTTGGAGATATTTGATGCCGAACAGACGCACATCAATTGCTCGACGAAATGCACAACATGGCGTTCCAGCCCGGTGTCCCCGATCGCCCTCGAGCACGCCACGCTCGCCGCTGCCATGTGGCTGGACGCGCCTGACACGGATGCCAAGGATCCCCGACCAGCCTCCGACTGCACGACACCGTCGCCCTGCCCATCCGCCACGTGTTTCCCTGATGCCTGTGTGTCGCCCTGTTGTCCGCCCGACGCCGGCACGCGTGCTCCCTTCCTCGCCATGGAACGCGCTCGACCGGTCCCCAACCTGGCGACATCGTCGCCCGCCTCGACACCACGTGCTCGTTGGCAAACCCCATGTCCCCGGCCGTCTGACCACCACCTTGGCCTGCAAGGGACGGAACCTTATGCCTTAAGCCTCTTCCCTTCCCTGGTCGCCCTATAAAAACCCCCTCCCGAGACCCACCATGGTTGCCGCACCTCCGTTCTCCCGTTCAGTCGTCCGCCCGCACGTGGAGCTCCACCTCCTGGGCCTTCTTCTCGCCGTCCAAGTACCCGAGCCGCTTCCTGTGGTGCTGCTCCGCCTTCCCAGCTCCTCGCCCCTCGAACTCCCCCATCACTATCACTGGAGTTGGAGCAGAAAGCGGTCGTTGCCCCTTGTTCCGCCGTCGGCCGTCTTTGAGCCTCCTCCGACCCCGCTTCCTTCATCACACCGACGCTTGGTGAGCCCCTACACATCCCTAGCATGTTCCCCTCGAGACCCGTCGCCTCTCCTCACCGAAATCGCGATCCCCAGATCGCCAGACTGCCTAGGGACTACATTGCAGCGATTACAATCTTTCTAGGGTCCTTTCTGCAAATTCTGATTGCCTGTCTATGAGACTCGAGTTTCAGTTTTTGAGTCAAATCTGAGAACTTGTAAAATCCGTTAAATATCAGAGCAAAATTGGAAAACTGCAAACTCAATTTTTCTGGAATCCTTGTGATCAGTTCTACCTTTTATAGAAAGCATGTATAGGAGTTATGTGCTTAAATTTCAATCTAGGTTCAAATATGTTCAAACATGAATTTGTGCATAAGTTAAAATCTATAGCTTTGTTTGTGCTAATTTTTGGATATGTTGCTCTCTGTGTAATTTTTAGCTTCTTGTAAAAAGATGGCACAAATTTATACACTAGATTTTGAGTTATGAATTAATGTTGCTGGCTACACACATCTAGATCTAAGATTTATGTAAATTAATCTGTTCAACAAATGAACCTCAACTTTTTGCAGTAGCTCTATTATTGTTTGATGTATCCCTGGTAAATAGTAGGGCTTAGTTTGGCATGGTTAACTTGCTCTTTTAATTGCTAGTAGTTTAAATCAAGTTAATTAGAACAACAAGATCCTTTGATCGTTTTAAACTATCCTTTGGCATGTGAGCTAGTTCTATCATGTTTAGTCTCTGGTGATATTTGTAGGCTAATATCCTGTTAGTGTGATTTTATAGGATTTAATCATTATGCTAGTGTGCTGAATTTGAATGATTTTTCATGGTTGTTGTATAAATGCTTTTGATCTAGTTTTTGTCCAGTAAATCTTGTATGATATCAAGAACATGATGTAATTGTATCTAAGGCAAATCACACACCAAGGTCCCAAAATTAGTTATCGAAGTTTCAACATACAAGTGGTTGCATAAAAGAGAGAACACCTATTTAAATTGATCAAATGAGTTTAACCACACATCACCACAAACACCAACCTATCTAATGCTAAAAATAAGTTAAATACGTTACATGAAATATATTAAAGATAAAATCTTAAATCTTTTTGCAAACCAAATAAACTACACAACAAAAATCACTTGTTTTATGAAATGAAAACAAACTAAAAACCTTAGATGTGTATACAATCACCATCACACAAACCCCAGTTCTTTAATGAGTAACTAACTTGTTAACTAAAGAAAGGAAAGGTCAGACAAAGTTTGTCTAGGTGAATATGCTGATCAATACACCCCAGGTTTATCGTGTGAAACGCGATGCTTGATATATGATCATTCTCTTATGCATATGCATCTCGTATAGGAACGACTCACGCTTTCGGAAGCTACGAGCCGATCCCCGACACAAGGAGAAATACCGCTCGAGGAGAAGCTGAATGCCGTCGCGAACAAGTCAAGACCTGAACCATGTTCAGAAGAGCCCAATATTAACTTAGCTCAGGATTAAGGAAAGCCCCGGAGCATAACCTATGTTTCTTATGCAACTATGTTTTGTTACATATGCTTGTGCGTTTACGTTTCAGGAATTGAATTGAAACCTTAGTTGCATGATCCTAGGCACCTATGCTATGCAATACTAGTATGATACGTTGATAGTTGTCATGTTTTAGGAACACGGTAAAAGTCGAGTGATTTCCTTTCACTCCGAGATTATAGGAGTTACCTGTCTACTTATGTTGGAATCATAAGGATGACAGACGGGGATTTTGTCATGTAGATGTTGTAACACCACAGGGGTTTAAGTTTCCAATCCAGTCATCATGGACATACTGGTGAAGAAGGGTTCTCAAAATGGTCATTTGGTCCAATGTCAATTTTGGGCTAAATTTGTCCCAAAAGTGCAAATTTGAATTTTAAGGTGGAAAAATTCAAACAAAAATTTGGATCAACAATTTGAAGTATTTAGAACTTAGAGCACTCAAGTTTGGAAATAAATTGAGCTCATGAGGACCCCAATTAAATGATGAAAGAAAAGAACAAAGGGCACTATTCACCAGCTGAAAACAGAGAATTTTTCCAAGTCTGAAAGTGTTGCCATGTATGCAGATTTAATGGCTGGTAACTTTGGATTTTTCATAAGAATTATTTTGGAGCCAAGACCAAACTGATAGATTGAGGTATGGAGATGTTAAAAATCATCTTCTGGAAATATATCTCAGTGCTTAAGTTTGTTGTTGGACCAACCAACCGAGGTAAAAGTTATGATTTCGCAGCCAGTCTGAAATTTGGCTGTCTGAAAGATGCAGTAATTGCTCATTTTGAAGCAAGCATAATTTTGGATTTTCTTTATATACCACCCCATGATCCAAAACAAAAGTGAAAGATGGTGGTTTAGACTTGCTGTACAGCAAGTACAGCTGACTGCTGTGATATTGCTGTCAGACTTAGAATTTTTCCAAGTCTGGGAACAGCAGGAATGGCTCATCTTGGAGCTCGAATTAGGGGAGGTTTCGTGTATAAATCTTTGTGAAGGACATGACTAAATAAATCTTGGATGTTCCGATGTATGATTGGAGTTTCTGTTCAAGAGAAAAAGTGGAGTTTTCATCCTTAAATTCGAGCATAAATTTGGCTAAATGGAACAGTTTCAGCCTTTCAGCCGAAAATTATTCTAAGTCTGGGAATAGCAGTGATAGCTAGAACTGAGGCTTGGATTTGTAAAGGTTTTGGGTATAAAATTTGGTGTTGATCTTGATTAGACAAATATTGGGTGTCCATAGGTTTGATAGGTGTTCTTGATCGGGTTAAAACAATTAGTTTGTTGCGTTAAAGTTGAGCTCAAGGTAGGCTAAATGGAATAAATTTCAGCGGTCAATTGCACCTCTGAAACTAAGTACCTGATGAACACGATTGGACAGATTTTGGGCCAATCTTCAGAGCAACTTTTCTTCAAATTTCGGTTATGAAGTATACAATTTCTTCATGGAAAATGGAATCTTGGATACATGGTATTGCAGCATGTCAAATCTTGTTGAAAACAAATGTGGTTTGCTATTTATTTGGAGCCTCAACTTTTGGATGGATCACACTGGTATCTCTGAAATCATAATGAACTTGACAGATAGTTGGAACTCGAGTTTTCCCCAATGTTCAGAGATAAATTCTGGGCAGTTGGTTGATCTTTGGTCCAAACAATCTACATAAGAATTAAAGACCTACATATCAGCTCGAAGTTTTGTTTTGGGCACAAAGGGAGTTTACACTTGGAATCAAGAGAAATTTAAGAAGGAGTGGGGTGGTTTTGATGGATAACGTTGAGATATGTGGACTGATGAACTCTGGCAGACTTTAAATGTCGAGTTTTCTTCCCCATATTCAGAGATCATTTGTGATCGTTCTGTTGAGCTATGGTTTGAAAGAGTTATAGGAATCTTGGAGTTTCATGTACCAGCTTCAACTTTGGTTAAAGGATTGAGATGAGTTGTGTGTGAAATCAAGAGAAATCCCATCAGGAAGGGGACGGTTTCAAACAGAGTTGGATGAGGCGAGCTCCATCAAAACAGAGCAGCGTCGCCATCACCGCTTAAGCCGCCGGCGGTAAGTTTGAACGTGCCACGCGTCGTCGCAGCATGAGAACAACGCCGTAAAACTCGATATAAATAGCGCTCCGTCGGTCGTCGTCATCTTTTTTTCCCCACCACCGCCACCTTGTCGACCATCTCGGGCCGTCGGCGAAGCTCGCCGTCGTCCGGCCGTCCACCGCCCAAACCCCTCCGCTCAAAGCTTCGCCTTGAGGTTCCCTACAGTTTACACAAGATCCCGTCCAAAATCATCCACCACAGCGCCTTCAGGACTCCACCTTTCGCAGAGCCGTCGGTCCTCTGTTCTTGGTGAGCTGCCGCCATGGATCAATGGGTTGCCGTGGTTTTTGTTGGTGTTTGAGGTCGGGAATGGGTTTTTCAAGGTCACTAGATGGTGTAGGTGGGGTTCGTTGATCGGAGTCTCCACCGGGCCAGCCGCTGCAGCCGTGCCGCCGCGCACGCCGCCGCTCCAAGTGCCGCCGCTGTGCAGATCAAGGTTAGGGGCGCCGGGAACACAAGTAAAGAGAAGCACCAGGTGTTCTAGGTTGTCGTAAAGGTGCTGGGCATGATATCCGCCGGAGTATCGCCGCCGTTGGGCTGGCCGGCCGGCGCCGCGACCGCAAACCCTAGCTCCACCGCCGTCACCTTGCGCCGCTGTTCCGCTGCTCAGCCGCCCAAGCCATCACCTCCAGCGTGTGTGCCTCGCGTTGGGGGACCGATTCCGAGCCGTTTCGTGGCCGGAGGGCCCTCGCCGGAGGGTCGGCCGCCGGTCAAAGCCGGCCGGCCACGGTCAAGGCCGCTCGGGCCTTTCTGTTTGGGCGCAGGGTTCCACGGGGAGAAGAAAGAGAAAGCCAGGGGAGGTTCTGTAAAATGGCCAGTTAGTTTTTAGGATTACATTTAAATTCTGTTTTCACCATTTAATTCATAGTAATTTGTAGAACTGTCCAAAAATAGTGAAACCAATTTCTTTAGGATTTTTTTTCCTTTACGCATTAAAATAAAATCCTGAAACCATAGGTAAATTAATAAAATAAATTAGGTATTTATTTATTTGCCTTCTTTAAGGTATTTAAATAAATACTTAATCATTTCTAAAATGTTTAATAATTCTGGATAATGATTTCTAATTAGAAAATTATTAATAAATAGGCTTTTTATTTAGTTATTTATTCTTTAGAATTAGAAATTAATTAGTAATCCTTTTATAATAAATTAAAAATGCTTAGGGCTAGTTAATTAGGAAAAACATGTGGGTTAGTTTGCTAAAAAGGGTAGTTAGGGTTGGCTTGCAACTTTATCATGAAGATAAGTTGTATGCCTTGTTTTCAATTATTGTAGAAGTTAATCCCTGACTCGCATCATGCCGTAGAAGCAGAAGCTTCAGGACCGAGTCCGTGGAGTTGACTGAAGAGCGACAATAGTCGAGGAGATGATCATGGTTGTTCCTGAAGCCGAAGGATCCATCGAAAAGGCTAACATTTTTGTGACTAAAGGCAAGCCCCGGTGCATCTCCACCTATTTATTTTGAGTTATTCATCATGTGTCCAAGCTTTTACCTTGATATGCACTAAGTCTAGGAGTTGATTGAAACCTTACTTTGTGCACAATCCAACCTTGCTTATAAGGACATCTTTGTCACATGTTTAATGTTTAGAAATGTCCTATGCTTAGCCATGCTTAGTAGTACCTCTTTTGAGTAACGTTGTTGCTCAGCAACCTAAGGTAATATTGATCTTAATCATGAATCAAGCAAAAGGCCTGTTTTGGAAATGGGGACAGAAGCTTGGGATGGAATCAAGGTGAAGCTTGATTCTATAGTTCTGTCTACCATGTGTAATCTTGCTAAGGCCCAGTCGTTGTTTTCACCTTTGATCAACTGATATTACCTGGTTTCTTACCGGGATTGGGAACTGGCAAGTCCAGTAGGTTGGTTGGCTCTTCGAGTGAAAATATATTTTACCTGTGCTTGCTGAGTCGGAGAAGGGCGGGGGCGTAGCCTGAAACTCACGTGGTGGTAAGGCCAGACATGGGGCCTCACGTGGGGGTGCGTTCCCGGGTTCGGGTAACTATATTTTCAGTCTTTGAGTACTATCAACTCGAAAGGTTGTTGCGTACTGTCCGGATAGCTGTGCGTGATTGGAAGTTGGGTATCTCCTGCAGGATGTAAATCGGTCCGGATTGCCACAATTCTTGGTTATGAATGCACTTGATCATTGCTGATGCATCGTAGATGAAACAAGTTGAATGTGAAGTTTTTCTTGATTCAATATGTTGATTGATCTAGTTACCACTTGTCTAAAAAATACATTATAATCAAGATACTATAAGTAAGAACTAAACTTGAGATAAAACATGAAAATATAAGGTTCCAGTTTTAGTAAGCTTTCAGCAAAATGTTGAGTCAACTAGTCCACTCAAAAGCTTTGCATACTCCTTGAGGTCCTTTTTATTCTTGATTAGACGGGTCAGTCTTGCTAAGTACCTTTGTACTCAGGGAATCCTCTGTTGTTGTTTTCAGAAGCACCACAGCCAGATGTTGAAGACGAAGTCCCGAGGAACCAAAACATCGATGGGTCTCAGATGTTTTGGCGTTGGCCATGGTTGTGTAATTAACCTTGTCGCAATAAGTACCCTGGCTTGTTTGTTTTAAACTCTTAGAAAGGTTTGACTTTCATCAAAGTTTGTTCCAACTTATGGTTTGTAATAATCCGCATCTTGAGTTATTTATGTAAAAAGGTAATGCTTGTTGATGCTTTCCCTTCTTGGAAGCGATCCTGATGTATGGCTGGGATAAAAGTTGTTCGTGGATGATTCGACTTGTCCCGGGGACACTCGACGGACTACCGGATTTACGCTGTTTCAAATGCGTTGAGATTAATTACTGTTGTGACAGTGATTAGGCGCACTTGAGCCAGTTTAAATCGGGCGGTTCCACCACAGATGCCCTGTCCGTGTAAGCTAAAATTGATTAAGGCTGAATGGTGCTGGTACTGCTGGTTAAGTGTTTGAAAGCCCTAAGCACTTGTTTGGAACATAGGACCAGTAAGTTTAGTACCTGTTCGGAATAGGGTGTGGCCTTATCCTGCTTTCCCTGGGATTCAACCCCCCATGCCTATAACATGTGGTGCAAGCTCCGAGTCCTGCCGGCAATGCCGCGAGTAATCAGGATAGGACTTGTATTCAAGGGGAGTGGCTCGGATTAAGAAACCAAGAATACATGGGAACGACCTGGTTAGCGTCGACCCTCGGGGTTGGTGCATTTCTATGTGTTTAGGATCACCTTGTAAGGTTAATAAAATCGGTTCGAACTGTCTGTTTCTCGCAGCTAATGAGACTAGTTAACGTCGCTGTCGCATTGAGTAAGAAAGTGAAACATGATGATGATGATGATAAACTTGATGCTTGCGTAATTGCTTGCTAAACATGCTTGTTTAGAATAGTTGCTCACATAGAATGGTTAACTTAAACTAGAACTTGATGCTGAAATCTTGAAAGCAAGGATCCACTCTTAGTCGCTTTTTGGCAAAACAAACCCACTAGCCAGAAAGCCTCGCATGCCTAGGAGTCGGTGATGTAGATCTCACCCGTCGGGTAAGTCTTGCCGAGTATTAGTATACTCAGCCTTGCTTTGTTGATTGTTTTTAGGTAGTGCTCTCGAGGAGATGGTTTCAGCTCTTACCTGGCCGACCACCCTTCCTCTGGGTTGAACCGTTGAATGGGACGAGACTTCTTCTGAGTGATATCATGACGGCTTCACATGATATTGCTACCATTCGAATAAATAGTTTATTTTTCACCGTTGTTTGAACTCTAAAAAATCTTTACTTTATTCATGAAACTAGTTTGTAATAAAGTATCTCAATGAGACCTATTGAATAACTTGTGGATTTCGTTGCAATCTCTGGGACTCGCCTTCGAGAGAGTGTTCGCATGACTGGTTTCGATCGAGGTAATTGTTCGTGGTTGCATCGGGCTTGACCTGACAGATTGTCATCTTATTTTGTTTTAATTGCGTGATGACCAATGGAAGGTTAACGCACTTAAGCCGAATTAATTTGAACAGTTCTGCCACAAGGGTCTGTGCAGTGCTCATAATATTGACTGGTCCCATTCTACATGTTGTTGTTTATCAATATTATGAATCTCTCAACCTACAAACATACTCCCTCCGTCCTTAAATATATGTCGTTTAGAACAAGCCATTTAGTTCAAAAATGAACTAATTTGCTTGTCCTAAACGACATATATTCGAGAACGGTGGGAGTGCACAATTACACACTACAACAAATGTGGGTTTTGTGACAAATACCACATGACATTAAATCTATTCTTCGTTATAACATTAATTTTTATGACGTTCTATATGAGACAATATAGCTTAGTGACAAAAATGAGGTGTTCGTCACTAGAAGTAACTAAAAATCATCACAAAGCAAACCAATGCTGAAATTGTAACAAACTTCATTTTGTCATTGAGGCGAACAACTAAATCTCACAATTTTTTTAAAATAAAAAACAGTTTGGGATGGGTCCCACAGCCACTTGGACAAGTGGGTCCTACTATTAACATGGACTCTTCGTGGCTTTTTTCCCGGCTTAACACCTAGACTGCAAAGTGAGCCCAACATTCAATTTTTTTACAACCACATTTTCAAGCAGCCCAGCGGGCTGAGCTTCAAGCAGACTTAAGCTTCCGAGGCCTTTTTCCTTTCTTTCAAAGCGGCCCAACACTTGGACTGAAAGTGAGCCCAACAATCGATATTGTTTTACTACCACACTTCCAAGCGGCCCAGCGGGCTGAGCATCATGAAGCCATCTCGACTTGGGCCTCAGCAGCCCAACACCACCTTAACATGGGCCTAGCATGTGTCTACCAGCAAAATAGGAAAAACAATGCTAACGTCGTTTGTATGTCTTTAATGACAAAAGGTTGGTGTCTTAATTTAGTGACGACATAAGAATCGTCACAAAATATACGACGAAAAATGAGCATTCGTCGTTGAATACCTTTTATTACGGAGTATAGGTGACGAACCAATTTTCATGAGGCGAGTGTCACAAATTATAAAATGTGACGTAATTTTTATTTTCTGTGACATACATGGAATGTTATAGTGTTGAAGATGATCCAAATTCACTCCATATCTAAAGGCCAAACTTCTGATGAAGCGTAGCAGAGGCCTGTTGCCGGGAGGCTTGGGCCGGAGCGGAAGTCATGGGACAAAGTCATGCTGATCAGAAGCACAAGGATCGTAAGGCTCTGTCCCTAATTCAACTTCATCTATCTAATGATATTCTGCAAGAGGTGCTGCAGGAAAAGACTGCTGCAGCACTGTGGCTCAAACTTGAGTCGATCTGCATGTCGAAAGATCTTACCAGTAAGATGCATATGAAGATGAAGTTGTTCACGCTTAAGATGGAAGAGGGTGGTTCGGTGTTGAATCACATATCTGTTTTCAAGGAGATCGTTGCCGGCTTATTGTCGATGGAGGTCAAGTATGATGATGAGGATTTAGGTCTATTATTGTTATGCTCTCTGCCCATTTCCTTTGCTGGTTTTCGTGACACCATACTTTTAAGCCGTGATGAACTAACCGTTTCGGATGTTTATGAGGCACTCCAATCCAGGGAGAAGATGAGAGGCATGGTGCACGCTGAGGGGTCGTCCTCCAAAGGCGATGCCCTAAGTGTAAGGGGTAGAACTGAGCAGAGGTCCTCCAATGAAAGCTATGATCGTTACAAGAGCCAAGAAAGCAGGGGTCGTTCAAAGTCCAGACCACCGAAAAAGTTCTGTAAGTATTGTAAGAAGAAAAATCATTTTATTGAGGACTGTCTTAAGCTTAAGGCTAAGGAGAGCAGAAAGGTTCTGATGGTAAGGCCTCTGTTGCTGTCGGTACTGGTTCTGATTTGGGAGATTGTCTAGCTGTTGCTGCTTGTGTTTCTGACCATGATCAATGGATACTTGATTGTTAATGTTCCTTTCATATCTTGAAGGACCGAAACGGCGACCAGAGAGGGGGGGAGTGAATGATAGCCGATAAAAATTTCTTCTCTGAAACCGGCTATTCTCCCAAATCAACTCCGATGCCTCCGAAAGCGATCTTGCCAAGATCACGTAGCCACTGTCAAGCTACTGACCCTAGGAACAAGATGAACGCAGCGGAACTCAAATCGATCGAAACGAAAACATGCCGACACAAAATCAACGCAACCCAGATCTGCCAAGAGGGGGCGGTTAAACCGCCTGGGGGGGCGGTTAAACCGGCCTACCCTGGGAGCCTCGGGAAAAAGTCAACTCGAAGGTGGATCTCCCAAACCGCTTGAGCTCTTGAGGCAAGATTTTGGTCAGATGATATACACCCCCAGTGGAGTGTCTTCCCAGAAAATCTCGACCTCTAACCCTCTAGAACTCCCGGAATCTTAGATCTCGTGAAGAACACCATGAACTCGAGTTCATCCCGAAATCTCCAAATCCAAAGCGATTCCCGGCGTTTGGGGGCAAGATATCACCAGCAAAAGAGGCACAAGGCACTCATATGTGAATCCCCCAAAGAAATCTGAGAGAAAACGCCCTAGGAAGTGAAGAACGAAAATCCCCCAAAAATAGCTCCGAAAATACCTCCGAAAATAAGAAAAAGAAAGGGAGCTCGTGGATTCAAATCATGGCACAAAGATGAGCAGCACAAACTCAATCAACAAACCATGAATTCACCTATACAAACTAGGAATGATTCGAAATAGTTCTAGGTGGAGGGGATGAAGGGAAACTACAAGTCCAAAGAGAAAATAAGAGATAGCTAAAGAGATAACAGCCACCAACCCCTAGGGTGTCTATTAGTAGTCCAAGTGGTGGTGTCTAAAAGACTAAACTACCCCTAAGTGATACATACTCCTCAGGGGAAAATTTGACATTTTCCGCAAAGATTTTTCCGGCCGGGACACCTTCCACTGCAAGCTAGCTTCCCTCCGACGCAAGCCTTGTAGTCACGCCGCGTGTCCTCCGGATCGAAGCTCCTCGACGCCGATTTTGGGCCGGCCTAGGGGGAGGCGGTTAAACCGCCCCTGGCTGGTCACCTCAGCCCAGCTGTCCAATCTCGCCTCGTCGAGTCCTCGGCCTTGGTTTTGAGGCCCAAACCAAGGGAAACCGTCCATCGATGATTTTGTGGCCAAATCACCAAACCCCGCGCGCAAACTTCGGTTGTTAGCCGCTACCTTGCGCCGGCTTCTCGTCCGCGTACGAGCTTCGGTTGTGAGCCGCTACCTCGCACCGGAACCACGTCCCCTTGCTCGTTCTTGCCACCATGTGAACCGCACTTGATCCATCTGGCCATCGGGTCCCTCGAACCAAGCCTACTTGTCTCTCCGCTCCTCGGAGGCCGCCATGGCTAAGACCTTTCGCGCCTGTTCTTCACCTGCACCAATGCAATCAAGCCGCATTCTACACCTGCAATACTTGAGCCAAGGGAAACGTCAGTCCACACCACGTTGTCAATCACTCATCACACCAGGAAGCGACCATCCACCGGTCCTCGGACACGCCGGGTCCTCAATCTCCCCCTTGATGAGTGCATTGACAACACACACATAGTCACCATAGATACAAGAAGAAAATAGAAAAGAAACTGAAAACCAAAGCTCAAGCAAGTGACTCAAAAGCAAGAACAAGCCAAATCAAAGTCACTCACAAGAGAAAAACTCAGAAAACGCCGACCCTTCCATAGGAAGCGAAAAGGGCTCAACACCGTCGGCAAAAGAGCAAAGGCACAAAGCACAAATCACAAATTTCCAAAACTCCAATTCACTTTTCAGAACACTCAAAGCACCCCCCCGCAAAGATGCAACTCCCCCTGAACAAGTGAACTTGTGCGTGCGAAAATCACTCGAAAATGCTCAAAAACCCACAAATCCTCACAAATCTTGTGCACACTGCACAGGGGCGGTTAAACCGCCCCTGACAGATGACCAAACCCAAAAATGCAGAACCTGCACAAACGAACTCGCAACGATGCCGTTTCAACTTGAAAACCTTCCAAACATGCCCAGCAATGTTTTCCAATACTCAAACCCTCAGAAACTTCACAAATTTTCAAAAAAACTTCTTTTTGGTAAAGCTCTCATCAAGTCTCACACAAATCCAACAAAATTAATCTCAAAAACTTTCTCACAAGTTAAACAACTTCTCCCCATTGCAAAATGCTTCAGAAATTCTCCTCCTTGTTGACAATGCACAAATCAAGGCAAAAATATACAAAATGCAACTACAAGCTTCTCAAATATACAATGAGCAATACAAAGTGCCACAAGTTAGAGAAGAGGCAAACTAGATAGGTCATAGCATCATAAAGGCATTGCCATCAAGAAAGTGAAGATATATAGCCATGTGACAAAGCCATGATCAAATATGGAATTTTATCAAAAGTTTCACCTCATGAGCAAAGTCCTAAACATGGATCATTTAAGCAAAAATAAACTTCATCTCACCAAGATCATGATAAGACAAGCATTCTTGACAAAAGATCATTATAAACGCCCAAATTCTATCTCATGTCATGTCAAAGCACGGAGCCATGTGTTCACTTCTCAAGGGAGACTTCTCCGGCAAACAACATGCAACCGCTTAGCACCCATGTGTGCAAGTGTGTGCAATGGTGAAAGCATAGAGACATGAGCAAAATTTTCTTCAAATGTATCTTTTTCTTATCTTTCTTCTTTCATGCATAAACATCTCATTTTTCAAGATTTTCAAATTAAGCATGGTACATGAAATGTCTTTGCAACAAAAAGAAGCTTATGCTCCTCCACAAGATAAAGCATGGGCTAAACATTCACAATGACAAAGGTCTTTGACCCAATTGAAAAGAACATCATCCTAGCATGATCCTAAGCAAGATATAGCCATTTTGGCTCAAACAAGACATGCAAAGGCATTTACTCATGGGTGAAAAGAGTTTAAGTTCAGTTTGTCATTTTACTTCAAAAAATTGACTATCTCAAAAGAATATATATCAAAACCATCAAGAGCATAGCCAATCATTCATCCAATCCCTAGCAAGCCTACCTAAACTCTAAAATGTAGCAAGTTGTAGCAATAACTGCATATAGGAGAAGCTCATCCTAAGATATGATACAAATGCAGCATGATATATCACAAAATGCAAAGATGAAAACTATTCATCAAGATACAAAAGCGAAAAATGTACATCAAGATACAAAAGCAAAAGAAGTACATCAAGATACAAAGATGGTACAATATTATACATATGCTACAAGAGAAGCCTCCAAAACTCAGCTCAGAAAAACACATACACACCAAGTTCTCCACGCAAGCGGGTGAAGGTAACTTGGTCAAGTGGCTTAGTGAAAATGTCTGCAAGCTGGTTTTGGGTAGAAACATGGGCAAGCTCAAACTCAATACACAAGCGCGATCAAAGCACAAATACAAAGCTCCCCCTGGAATGTGCAACCAAAATGCAAATCCAAGGTTCAAGTTCAAACTACAAGCTCCCCTTGAATGTGCAACTGAAATGTAAATCCAAGGTTCAGGTTCAAATTTCAAACACCCATGAAATGCACAACCGAAGTGCCAACTCAGCAAACTCACAAACTCATGCTATCCAAAAGCTATAAGCAAGATCCTCTCCTTTCCAAATCAAGTCGAGCAAATTCTCCCCTTAAGAACAGCCAAGCTCCCCCTCAACCAAAGACACCTAGTAAAAGAAAACTAGAAAAAGGTGTACAAAAGCAAATGGAAAGCTCCATCACAAAAAGAAGAGAAATCTCGAATAAGCAAAATGCAACCCAAAAGATACCAACTAAAAGGATACCAGGTGAACAACATGTCATGTGCATATGGGAAAACATGGCAATGAGTTCATGTGGATCACACACTATCATACAAAGGTGACTAATCCACCAACATATATCACGAAGCTAGCATGACAAGATATACACATGAAGATTATACATGCTAACAAGAAAGGTGGCTAGCCTACCATGGTATATACACATCTAACAAGGATACAAGATAAGCAAATGTACGATATGCTACACAAATCATAAAAGCATGATACAAGCACAAAACAAGCCAAAGATACACAGGTAAACACAAGAGTGTACAAGGGATATACTCACAATACATAGTGTACAAGGGCCACATCGGGGCCATCCAAAAAGGTGTGGAGAACCATCAAACCTTGATCAGGCAAAAGACCAAGAATCACCAAGCTCATGTTCTCCATACCTCCCACCTGCACAATCAAAAGCGAGAACGAGAAGGAGCGAACGACTCGACACTGGGGTTAGCACAAAAGAGTCAAACCAGTGTCGGGCCATCTGCTCAAAAGAGGGGTTAGCAAAATCAACTCAACCACGTGAAACCCTCTCGTCTCTCACCATCGGACCTCTAGCACCACGCGGGGGAAAACGTGGCCTAGACTCTCTCCTAGCCTCAAAGCTACGGTCAAACCTCCCTGAACCAAACAGACCACGAGCAGGAGGCCGCTTAGCAAAACCACTACGAGCTGGAATACCACGACTACCCAACGGAGAAACTGTACGCACAAAAGCCTCTCCTCTAGGCAAGGGTGAACGAGACACAGGCACACTACGGGAAGAGTGGTACTTGTCCCTGTTCCCCATCTCCTTCTCTCGTCTCACCTCCCTCTTCTTCCTCCAACAAAACTCTTCTAGGTGACCATCCCTTCCACAATGTTCACAATGGAAGCGGACTGGTTTTGGCTTTGGGGTTTCTCTCAGCTGTGGCTTCTCACTTTTCTGGTAACCCCCACTCCTCACAAAAGTCACTCTCCTCTGAAAGTTGTTTGTCTTTGGTGGAAACTTGGGAGGATCTGGAGTGGTGTCAAGCTTGTTCAACAGGTGGTTGGGCTTAGGAGCAAAGCTGTTCTTCGGTGGGGTTTTCTCTGGTGGGTTTGGAATGTTTGTGGTGGAACTGGCTTGCTCTCTCTCTTTCTCACCACAACTCTCATCATCCTTCTCACAACCCAAACCACGACCATCAGCTCTCTTGAACCCAGCAATCAACATCTTAAGCTGTGGCTCGTGACCAGACAACCAACCCAAGCACTGACGTAACTC
The DNA here is from genome assembly GCA_015476505.1 of Urochloa ruziziensis. NCBI lineage: Eukaryota > Viridiplantae > Streptophyta > Magnoliopsida > Poales > Poaceae > Urochloa > Urochloa ruziziensis. The sequence continues at coordinate 21,350 of WEIB01000478.1, forward strand.
ATCATTCTCATCTTGCAAACGATCAACAGACTGTGCAAGCTCAACATTTTTTAAGGCAACCACATCACAGGCAGAACAAGAATTTGCAATGGGTGATTTCAATTGAGCCTCAAGTGAACTAATCATGGTACGAGATTCAAGCAACTGAGCATGTAAAACAGGACAAGAAGTACAAGCACCTAGCAAAGAAGGTCTAGACTTCAACTCAGCAATCTCAACCCAGCTCCTTCTAGTTCATCAAGGCAGGTCATGTGTTTATCCTTGAGAGCAACCAAATCGGCAAGATGCACATCACACACAGAGCATTCAAGTTCATCAGAAACAGTAGGAGCATCTTTCAGCACACCTATCTCAGCTCTAGCACTTGCCAACTCAGATCCAAGCTCAGCCACTTTCTTGCTAGACTCACTAAGCAAAGACTCAAAATCCATCGCCTTCTTTCCAGTCTCAGAAAGTAAGGCCTCAAGCTCAACTATTCTTTCCTTTGACTCTCCTAGCAAAGACCTAAACTCTCTCTTCTCCTTGTTGGTCTTCCTAAGCACATCATCACGGTTATCGACCAACTGCTCTAGCCTAGCAATTTCCTTACGCAAAGAGGCAGGATCGGTCAATACCTCATCCTCGGAGTCAGAGTCGGAGTCGTAGTCGGAGACGTTCTTGGAATCATGCGCCATGGTGCAGTAGTTCACAGCGGTGCAGGAAAGCCCGTTGAGGTTGCGGTTCATGTGCTTCTTCTCCTTGCGGTGGCCGCGGTCTTCATCCTCGCTGCTCGAGCTCGACGAAGTGTCGGTGTTCTCCTCCTTGTTCTTGTGCTTGGAGTGGTACTTGTGCTCATCTCGCGGGCGGTGCTTGCGTTTCTTGATTTCCTTCGAGCACTCGGCGATGAAGTGGCCCTTCTTGCCACACCTGTAGCACGTACTCCCCACGCGCCTCGAACCCTTCCGGTTCTGGTACATGCGCTTGAACCTCCTCGTGAGCAATGCGAGATCCTCCTCGCTCAGCACCTCAAACTCCTCATCTGGAAGAGACACAAGAGAAGACAAAGCGAAATGTTTGGAGGTATTAGCCTGTCCATCACCAAAGCCACCGACTAGAGCCAGACTATGGGAATCAGTCGGACTCTTAGCCTTGGCAAGAAACCGTCTATCAACCTCAGAAGACTTCAACTTGGAGAAAAGCTCATCAACTAACAAAGTCTCATAGTTAGCCGACTCCATGATAGCCTCAACCTTTGCTCCCCACACGGTCCGATCAAGTGATTGCAAGAGCTTGATAGCTCTGTCATGATCCGTGTAAGGGAGGGCGTTAATGTTGGCCTTCATGTTGTTGACTATAGACGTGAAGCGCTGAAACATAGCATCAACCGACTCGCTAGGCAACTGCTCAAAATTCTCATACTCTCGACGATACATAGAGAAAAGCCTAGCCTTCACATGGCTATCACCACCATGGGCTACCTTGAGCTTATGCCAGATCTGGCAAGCTAGGTCCTCGCCCAAAACCCGCTCAAACTCCTCAGGCGATAAAGCACGAAACAAGTAGTCGACAGCCCTATCGTTGGCCTCGAACTTATCTCTCGCATCCTGGGCATCTAAGTTGGTGGGATTGACATAGTGTTTATCTTTGGTCACATCCCACAACAACTTTCCTTTGCCTCGCAAGAAAGCGCCCATACGCGCAACCCAATTCGGATAGTTCTTCCCATCGAAGTGCGTTGCCCCAGAACCCCGATCTTGGTACGCCATCTTTGGATCTTAGACTAGTTAGAGTCGCAAAGACCCATAACCGGCTCTGATACCAATTGAAGGACCGAAACGGCGACCAGAGAGGTGGGGAGTGAATGGGAGCCGATAAAAATTTCTTCTCTGAAACCGGCTATTCTCCCAAATCAACTCTGATGCCTCCGAAAGCGATCTTGCCAAGATCACGTAGCCACTGTCAAGCTACTGACCCTAGGAACAAGATGAACACAGCGGAACTCAAATCGATCGAAACGAACACAAGCCGACACAAATCAATGCAACCCTGATCTGCCAGGAGGGGGCGGTTAAACCGCCTGGGGGGGCGGTTAAACCGGCCTACCCTGGGAGCCTCGGGAAAAAGTCAACTCGAAGGTGGATCTCGCAAACCGCTTGAGCTCTTGAGGCAAGATTTTGGTCAGATGATATACACCCCCAGTGGAGTGTCTTCCCAGAAAATCTCGACCTCTAACCCTCTAGAACTCCCGGAATCTTAGATCTCGTGAAGAACACCATGAACTCGAGTTCATCCCGAAATCTCCAAATCCAAAGCGATTCCCGGCGTTTGGGGGCAAGATATCACCAGCAAAAGAGGCACAAGGCACTCATATGTGAATCCCCCAAAGAAATCTGAGAGAAAACGCCCTAGGAAGTGAAGAACGAAAATCCCCCAAAAATAGCTCCGAAAATACCTCCGAAAATAAGAAAAAGAAAGGGAGCTCGTGGATTCAAATCATGGCACAAAGATGAGCAGCACAAACTCAATCAACAAACCATGAATTCACCTATACAAACTAGGAATGATTCGAAATAGTTCTAGGTGGAGGGGATGAAGGGAAACTACAAGTCCAAAGAGAAAATAAGAGATAGCTAAAGAGATAACAGCCACCAACCCCTAGGGTGTCTATTAGTAGTCCAAGTGGTGGCGTCTAAAAGACTAAACTACCCCTAAGTGATACATACTCCTCAGGGGAAAATTTGACATTTTCCGCAAAGATTTTTCCGGCCGGGACACCTTCCACTGCAAGCTAGCTTCCCTCCGACGCAAGCCTTGTAGTCACGCCGCGTGTCCTCCGGATCGAAGCTCCTCGACGCCGATTTTGGGCCGGCCTAGGGGGAGGCGGTTAAACCGCCCCTGGCTGGTCACCTCAGCCCAGCTGTCCAATCTCGCCTCGTCGAGTCCTCGGCCTTGGTTTTGAGGCCCAAACCAAGGGAAACCGTCCATCGATGATTTTGTGGCCAAATCACCAAACCCCGCGCGCAAACTTCGGTTGTTAGCCGCTACCTTGCGCCGGCTTCTCGTCCGCGTACGAGCTTCGGTTGTGAGCCGCTACCTCGCACCGGAACCACGTCCCCTTGCTCGTTCTTGTCACCATGTGAACCGCACTTGATCCATCTGGCCATCGGGTCCCTCGAACCAAGCCTACTTGTCTCTCCGCTCCTCGGAGGCCGCCATGGCTAAGACCTTTCGCGCCTGTTCTTCACCTGCACCAATGCAATCAAGCCGCATTCTACACCTGCAATACTTGAGCCAAGGGAAACGTCAGTCCACACCACGTTGTCAATCACTCATCACACCAGGAAGCGACCATCCACCGGTCCTCGGACACGCCGGGTCCTCAATCTCCCCCTTGATGAGTGCATTGACAACACACACATAGTCACCATAGATACAAGAAGAAAATAGAAAAGAAACTGAAAACCAAAGCTCAAGCAAGTGACTCAAAAGCAAGAACAAGCCAAATCAAAGTCACTCACAAGAGAAAAACTCAGAAAACGCCGACCCTTCCATAGGAAGCGAAAAGGGCTCAACACCGTCGGCAAAAGAGCAAAGGCACAAAGCACAAATCACAAATTTCCAAAACTCCAATTCACTTTTCAGAACACTCAAAGCACCCCCCCGCAAAGATGCAACTCCCCCTGAACAAGTGAACTTGTGCGTGCGAAAATCACTCGAAAATGCTCAAAAACCCACAAATCCTCACAAATCTTGTGCACACTGCACAGGGGCGGTTAAACCGCCCCTGACAGATGACCAAACCCAAAAATGCAGAACCTGCACAAACGAACTCGCAACGATGCCGTTTCAACTTGAAAACCTTCCAAACATGCCCAGCAATGTTTTCCAATACTCAAACCCTCAGAAACTTCACAAATTTTCAAAAAAAACTTCTTTTTGGTAAAGCTCTCATCAAGTCTCACACAAATCCAACAAAATTAATCTCAAAAACTTTCTCACAAGTTAAACAACTTCTCCCCATTGCAAAATGCTTCAGAAATTCTCCTCCTTGTTGACAATGCACAAATCAAGGCAAAAATATACAAAATGCAACTACAAGCTTCTCAAATATACAATGAGCAATACAAAGTGCCACAAGTTAGAGAAGAGGCAAACTAGATAGGTCATAGCATCATAAAGGCATTGCCATCAAGAAAGTGAAGATATATAGCCATGTGACAAAGCCATGATCAAATATGGAATTTTATCAAAAGTTTCACCTCATGAGCAAAGTCCTAAACATGGATCATTTAAGCAAAAATAAACTTCATCTCACCAAGATCATGATAAGACAAGCATTCTTGACAAAAGATCATTATAAACGCCCAAATTCTATCTCATGTCATGTCAAAGCACGGAGCCATGTGTTCACTTCTCAAGGGAGACTTCTCCGGCAAACAACATGCAACCGCTTAGCACCCATGTGTGCAAGTGTGTGCAATGGTGAAAGCATAGAGACATGAGCAAAATTTTCTTCAAATGTATCTTTTTCTTATCTTTCTTCTTTCATGCATAAACATCTCATTTTTCAAGATTTTCAAATTAAGCATGGTACATGAAATGTCTTTGCAACAAAAAGAAGCTTATGCTCCTCCACAAGATAAAGCATGGGCTAAACATTCACAATGACAAAGGTCTTTGACCCAATTGAAAAGAACATCATCCTAGCATGATCCTAAGCAAGATATAGCCATTTTGGCTCAAACAAGACATGCAAAGGCATTTACTCATGGGTGAAAAGAGTTTAAGTTCAGTTTGTCATTTTACTTCAAAAAATTGACTATCTCAAAAGAATATATATCAAAACCATCAAGAGCATAGCCAATCATTCATCCAATCCCTAGCAAGCCTACCTAAACTCTAAAATGTAGCAAGTTGTAGCAATCACTGCATATAGGAGAAGCTCATCCTAAGATATGATACAAATGCAGCATGATATATCACAAAATGCAAAGATGAAAACTATTCATCAAGATACAAAAGCGAAAAATGTACATCAAGATACAAAAGCAAAAGAAGTACATCAAGATACAAAGATGGTACAATATTATACATATGCTACAAGAGAAGCCTCCAAAACTCAGCTCAGAAAAACACATACACACCAAGTTCTCCACGCAAGCGGGTGAAGGTAACTTGGTCAAGTGGCTTAGTGAAAATGTCTGCAAGCTGGTTTTGGGTAGAAACATAGGCAAGCTCAAACTCAATACACAAGCGCGATCAAAGCACAAATACAAAGCTCCCCCTGGAATGTGCAACCAAAATGCAAATCCAAGGTTCAAGTTCAAACTACAAGCTCCCCTTGAATGTGCAACTGAAATGTAAATCCAAGGTTCAGGTTCCAATTTCAAACACCCATGAAATGCACAACCGAAGTGCCAACTCAGCAAACTCACAAACTCATGCTATCCAAAAGCTATAAGCAAGATCCTCTCCTTTCCAAATCAAGTCGAGCAAATTCTCCCCTTAAGAACAGCCAAGCTCCCCCTCAACCAAAGACACCTAGTAAAAGAAAACTAGAAAAAGGTGTACAAAAGCAAATGGAAAGCTCCATCACAAAAAGAAGAGAAATCTCGAATAAGCAAAATGCAACCCAAAAGATACCAACTAAAAGGATACCAGGTGAACAACATGTCATGTGCATATGGGAAAACATGGCAATGAGTTCATGTGGATCACACACTATCATACAAAGGTGACTAATCCACCAACATATATCACGAAGCTAGCATGACAAGATATACACATGAAGATTATACATGCTAACAAGAAAGGTGGCTAGCCTACCATGGTATATACACATCTAACAAGGATACAAGATAAGCAAATGTACGATATGCTACACAAATCATAAAAGCATGATACAAGCACAAAACAAGCCAAAGATACACAGGTAAACACAAGAGTGTACAAGGGATATACTCACAATACATAGTGTACAAGGGCCACATCGGGGCCATCCAAAAAGGTGTGGAGAACCATCAAACCTTGATCAGGCAAAAGACCAAGAATCACCAAGCTCATGTTCTCCATACCTCCCACCTGCACAATCAAAAGCGAGAACGAGAAGGAGCGAACGACTCGACACTGGGGTTAGCACAAAAAGAGTCAAACCAGTGTCGGGCCATCTGCTCAAAAGAGGGGTTAGCAAAATCAACTCAACCACGTGAAACCCTCTCGTCTCTCACCATCGGACCTCTAGCACCACACGGGGGAAAACGTGGCCTAGACTCTCTCCTAGCCTCAAAGCTACGGTCAAACCTCCCTGAACCAAACAGACCACGAGCAGGAGGCCGCCTAGAAAAACCACTACGAGCTGGAATACCACGACTACCCAACGGAGAAACTGTACGCACAAAAGCCTCTCCTCTAGGCAAGGGTGAACGAGACACAGGCACACTACGGGAAGAGTGGTACTTGTCCCTGTTCCCCATCTCCTTCTCTCGTCTCACCTCCCTCTTCTTCCTCCAACAAAACTCTTCTAGGTGACCATCCCTTCCACAATGTTCACAATGGAAGCGGACTGGTTTTGGCTTTGGGGTTTCTCTCAGCTGTGGCTTCTCACTTTTCTGGTAACCCCCACTCCTCACAAAAGTCACTCTCCTCTGAAAGTTGTTTGTCTTTGGTGGAAACTTGGGAGGATCTGGAGTGGTGTCAAGCTTGTTCAACAGGTGGTTGGGCTTAGGAGCAAAGCTGTTCTTCGGTGGGGTTTTCTCTGGTGGGTTTGGAATGTTTGTGGTGGAACTGGCTTGCTCTCTCTCTTTCTCACCACAACTCTCATCATCCTTCTCACAACCCAAACCACGACCATCAGCTCTCTTGAACCCAGCAATCAACATCTTAAGCTGTGGCTCGTGACCAGACAACCAACCCAAGCACTGACGCAACTCATCATTCTCATCTTGCAAACGATCAACAGACTGTGCAAGCTCAACATTTTTTAAGGCAACCACATCACAGGCAGAACAAGAATTTGCAATGGGTGATTTCAATTGAGCCTCAAGTGAACTAATCATGGTACGAGATTCAAGCAACTGAGCATGTAAAACAGGACAAGAAGTACAAGCACCTAGCAAAGAAGGTCTAGACTTCAACTCAGCAATCTCAACCCAGCTCCTTCTAGTTCATCAAGGCAGGTCATGTGTTTATCCTTGAGAGCAACCAAATCGGCAAGATGCACATCACACACAGAGCATTCAAGTTCATCAGAAACAGTAGGAGCATCTTTCAGCACACCTATCTCAGCTCTAGCACTTGCCAACTCAGATCCAAGCTCAGCCACTTTCTTGCTAGACTCACTAAGCAAAGACTCAAAATCCATCGCCTTCTTTCCAGTCTCAGAAAGTAAGGCCTCAAGCTCAACTATTCTTTCCTTTGACTCTCCTAGCAAAGACCTAAACTCTCTCTTCTCCTTGTTGGTCTTCCTAAGCACATCATCACGGTTATCGACCAACTGCTCTAGCCTAGCAATTTCCTTACGCAAAGAGGCAGGATCGGTCAATACCTCATCCTCGGAGTCAGAGTCGGAGTCGTAGTCGGAGACGTTCTTGGAATCATGCGCCATGGTGCAGTAGTTCACAGCGGTGCAGGAAAGCCCGTTGAGGTTGCGGTTCATGTGCTTCTTCTCCTTGCGGTGGCCGCGGTCTTCATCCTCGCTGCTCGAGCTCGACGAAGTGTCGGTGTTCTCCTCCTTGTTCTTGTGCTTGGAGTGGTACTTGTGCTCATCTCGCGGGCGGTGCTTGCGTTTCTTGATTTCCTTCGAGCACTCGGTGATGAAGTGGCCCTTCTTGCCACACCTGTAGCACGTACTCCCCACGCGCCTCGAACCCTTCCGGTTCTGGTACATGCGCTTGAACCTCCTCGTGAGCAATGCGAGATCCTCCTCGCTCAGCACCTCAAACTCCTCATCTGGAAGAGACACAAGAGAAGACAAAGCGAAATGTTTGGAGGTATTAGCCTGTCCATCACCAAAGCCACCGACTAGAGCCAGACTATGGGAATCAGTCGGACTCTTAGCCTTGGCAAGAAACCGTCTATCAACCTCAGAAGACTTCAACTTGGAGAAAAGCTCATCAACTAACAAAGTCTCATAGTTAGCCGACTCCATGATAGCCTCAACCTTTGCTCCCCACACGGTCCGATCAAGTGATTGCAAGAGCTTGATAGCTCTGTCATGATCCGTGTAAGGGAGGGCGTTAATGTTGGCCTTCATGTTGTTGACTATAGACGTGAAGCGCTGAAACATAGCATCAACCGACTCGCTAGGCAACTGCTCAAAATTCTCATACTCTCGACGATACATAGAGAAAAGCCTAGCCTTCACATGGCTATCACCACCATGGGCTACCTTGAGCTTATGCCAGATCTGGCAAGCTAGGTCCTCGCCCAAAACCCGCTCAAACTCCTCAGGCGATAAAGCACGAAACAAGTAGTCGACAGCCCTATCGTTGGCCTCGAACTTATCTCTCGCATCCTGGGCATCTAAGTTGGTGGGATTGACATAGTGTTTATCTTTGGTCACATCCCACAACAACTTTCCTTTGCCTCGCAAGAAAGCGCCCATACGCGCAACCCAATTCGGATAGTTCTTCCCATCGAAGTGCGTTGGCCCGGAACCCCGATCTTGGTACGCCATCTTTGGATCTTAGACTAGTTAGAGTCGCAAAGACCCGTAACCGGATCTGATACCAATTGAAGGACCGAAACGGCGACCAGAGAGGTGGGGAGTGAATGGGAGCCGATAAAAATTTCTTCTCTGAAACCGGCTATTCTCCCAAATCAACTCTGATGCCTCCGAAAGCGATCTTGCCAAGATCACGTAGCCACTGTCAAGCTACTGACCCTAGGAACAAGATGAACACAGCGGAACTCAAATCGATCGAAACGAATACAAGCCGACACAAATCAACGCAACCCTGATCTGCCAGGAGGGGGCGGTTAAACCGCCTGGGGGGCGGTTAAACCGACCTACCCTGGGAGCCTCGGGAAAAGGTCAACTCGAAGGTGGATCTCCCAAACCGCTTGAGCTCTTGAGGCAAGATTTTGGTTAGATGATATACACCCCCAGTGGAGTGTCTTCCCAGAAAATCTCGACCTCTAACCCTCTAGAACTCCCGAAATCTTAGATCTCGTGAAGAACACCATGAACTCGAGTTCATCCCGAAATCTCCAAATCCAAAGCGATTCCCGGCGTTTGGGGGCAAGATATCACCAGCAAAAGAGGCACAAGGCACTCATATGTGAATCCCCCAAAGAAATCTGAGAGAAAACACCCTAGGAAGTGAAGAACGAAAATCCCCCAAAAATAGCTCCGAAAATACCTCCGAAAATAAGAAAAAGAAAGGGAGCTCGTGGATTCAAATCATGGCACAAAGATGAGCAGCACAAACTCAATCAACAAACCATGAATTCACCTATACAAACTAGGAATGATTCGAAATAGTTCTAGGTGGAGGGGATGAAGGGAAACTACAAGTCCAAAGAGAAAATAAGAGATAGCTAAAGAGATAACAACCACTAACCCCTAGGGCGTCTATTAGTAGTCCAAGTGGTGGCGTCTAAAAGACTAAACTACCCCTAAGTGATACATACCCCTCAGGGGCAAATTTGACATTTTCCACAAAGATTTTTCCGGCCGGGACACCTTCCACAGCAAGCTAGCTTCCCTCCGACGCAAGCCTTGCAGTCACGCCGCGTGTCCTCCGGATCGAAGCTCCTCGACGCCGATTTTGGGCCGGCCCAGGGGGAGGCGGTTAAACCGCCCCTGGCTGGTCACCTCAGCCCAGCTGCCCAATCTCGCCTCGTCGAGTCCTCAGCCTTGGTTTTGAGCCCCAAACCAAGGGAAACCGTCCACCGATCATTTTGTGGCCAAATCACCAAACCCCGCGTGCAAACTTCGGTTGTTAGCCGCTACCTTGCGCCGGCTTCTCGTCCGCGTACGAGCTTCGGTTGTGAGCCGCTACCTCGCATTGGAACCACGTCCCCTTTCTCGTTCTTGCCACCATGTGAACCGCACTTGATCCATCTGGCCATCGGGTCCCTCGAACCAAGCTTACTTGTCTCTCCGCTCCTCGGAGGCCGCCATGGCTAAGACCTTTCGCGCCTGTCGGTGATATTATCTCCGGCAGTCTTCCACGAGGTAGCCCACGGAAGTGATTTGTAATGCAGGGAAGATCGCAAAGATCGGAAGCAGGATGGTTAGGATGGACAGACACGGGGGTTTATACAGGTTCGGGCCGTCGACTCGACGTAATACCCTACGTCCTGTTTTGGGGTGTTGTATTGCGTGTTGAGTTGTTGTCTCGTGTGTTCCTCTGGCTTGAGTTGTTGTGGTTGTTTTTGAGGGGGTCCCTGCCCGCCTTATATATCGGGGGGGGCAGGGTTACAAGTCGGTTTGTATCCGATCCTATCTCTAAGAATCCTTTCCTTCTTTACAATAATTCCTATTCCAACTAGGACTTCTCCTTCCAGATCCTTCCTCGTGCGCCGACTTGTCCCGCACGTCTCCAGGTCCAGAACGGTGGGCTGGGCCGCCCCCCTATTGGTGAGCTGCCAGGCTTGCTCGTGAGGTACCCGGGTACTATATCCCCCACAGTAGCCCCCGAGCACTTCTTGACCGATCGTTGGCTGTAATTGATCTATCTTTTTCTTGCATGATCCGAGTACTCCAAGTTGTCTAGGACCTCATCCGAGTGGTTTCGAAGAAGATCCGAGTGATTATGAGGAAAATCTGAGTGGTTTCGAGGAAGATCTGAATACATGATCAAACGTTCCTAAAAACAATTCTTCAATTATTGCCATAGTGAGGGGAAGGAGTGCTCTTTTTCACGACGCGACAGCGAAGTGAATACACTTAGCCCCCGGGCTTTGGGCAATTTTAGCATGAAATTGGTCAAAGGTCTTCAACTTTTATCCATCTGTATCTTGATCTTCAATGGTGTGCACCTCCAGGTGCACCCATTGGGTGTAGCCCCCGAGCCTTGAGCAGAATAGAATATTCTGGTCGAGGGTCAAAAATAAAATATTATGAATCTCTTTTTGAACTTAATCCATCAATGGTGTGCACCTCTAGGTGCACCCATTGGGTGTAGCCCCCGAGTCTTGATACGACTCGGCACGATCGCGTCAAGACTCTGAAAGCCGTGAATTTCGACTAATTTTTTCAGCCCCCATGTCTCTGGACATGGATTTTAGATAATTTGCTCCTTTCGGGGGCTTTTTTGTTTTCCCCTGTCTAAGGATTCTGTCCTCAAGTTCTTTGAACTCGGCATGACCCCCGAGTCGTGTCCCACGACTCAGCTTGACCATATGGTAAGCCATCTTCTCGCAAGATTTATACTTGTCAGCACTTAACCCAGATTTCTGAGCTAATTTAGCGATAGTATCGCATGCCTTACGTAAAAATCAATTGCAAGGATGCAATATTAATTGCAAAATCAAATCTGACCGTCGACTAATTTTAGCCTCACAACCGAGTGGTCTCTGCCCCTGAACACTAGTTCAGGAACCCACGTATTCGCTAATTTGACAGAACCGAAAGGCCGTGCCACATTTCAGCCCATTTAGGCCCATCAATCCCGTAAAATCCGTTGCTTCCTTGAGAAGCTTAACAGTTGCCTTGTTGAAGCCAGAATATCGCGAGATATCGCGACTCTTTACCGCATCTTTGAATTCAAAGCGACGGGACGTGCCTGCGTCGGTTGAGTTCCCGAGACACGCATCGCGCCGCGCGCGGGAGGAACGGTTCATTCCATTATAAGCCATCCCCGCCGCAATCTTCTTCCTTTACTCGCCATTTTCCTCCCCAACGCTCCAGTTCTCCTCCGCGCGCAAGAGCAAACCCTAGACCTGCTCCCGCAGCTTTCCTCCTCGATCTTCCGCCCCGCTCGTCGCCATGGCGCCCAAGAGGAAGGAAGCCGCGAAGCGGAAGGAGAGGTCGCCGGGAAAGACCCGGTCGTCCAAGTCCAAGGCCACCGTGGAGGTCGCCGTGGATCGCGCCGCTGAGTGGAGGGAGTCCATCACCACCACCAGGCGCCTCGAGCAGCATGTCGTCGACGGTATTCTCCCCGACCAGCAAACCGCCGAGTGGCGCGCCGCCGCCGGTGAGTCGTTCCCCACCCCCAAATTCCTCTGATTTGGTGGTGTTCGAGTCTTTCTTTCTTCGTGGTTTTGGTGTGCCCGCGCATTCTTTCCTCCGCGGGCTGCTGCACTTCTACGGGATCAGTCTTTGCGCACTGAATCCCAACTCCATTCTTCATATCGCCATCTTCATCAACCTCTGTGAGGCCTATCTTGGGATAGAGCCTCACTTTAATCTTTTTCTTCATCTTTTTCTTCTGAAACCTTATCCCAGAACCGAGTGCCCGCAAGTAGTCGGGGGCGCCGGATTCCAACTCTGCGAGGGTCGAACTCGGGAGTATTTTGACATTCCCTTTCTTACCTCCAATAAGGGGTGGCAGTCCGAGTTGTTTTACGTAGGAAACCACTCGCCTGCCATCTCTCCAGAAATCGATTCTCGTCCTGTTCCCTCCCAATCCTGGACTGCTCTTCCCAAGGAGAATGAAATGGATCAGGTTCGGGAACTCCTGGGTCTCATAGCCCAGTTGAACGACAGAGGGTTGACTGCCGTCGGAGTGGCAGCCAACTTCGTGTTGCGCCGAGTCCAGCCCCTCAAGCAGCGGGCTCATCCGGCGTATGAATACTACGCCGAGGGGGACAACACGCGTGAAGCCCCCGAGCGTGTCGACAAAGTCCAAGCCGCCGCTCGGCTTAGCAAATTCTTCGCGACCGGAACCTCCCTGAGGACCACTGACTGTCCTCCGGCGTTCAACTTGGGAAATCCACGCCCTGAGGTATTTAGTCAATCTGTTATTGTTTTTTATTTCAATTCCACCCATTGGGTGTAATCTCAGAACTGAACCCAATTTTTGCAGGGTCGAGCTGCCTTTGTATCCCTCCCTCCTTTGCCTGAGATGCCAAAGGGAGTGGATTATCTGGCTCGGCGCAGGGCCGTTGATTCTGAAGAAGCAGTCGGGGGAAGTGAGAGCGACTTGCGCGACTCTGATATCACTCTGTCGTCCTCTCCTTCTCCTGACGTGTTGTCTCCGAGTGGTGGGAAAGCTGCCCCTGCCCCGAAGAAGCGGAAGATCTCAACAGGGATCGTGATTAGGGATGCGCCAAGCCGCCGTCAACTCCTTATCTCTGAGTCGTCTGACTCGGAAGAAGACGAAGCTGGCGGTGCCGTGTCGTCAATCCCGCCCCCAATCACCAGCTCGGAGCAGTCTCCCCTTGCAGTAGAGCCTCTGAATGCTGCAAGTCCGAGGGACCTCCCTTCCCCCACTCAGAAAGGAAAGCGCCCGAGAATGCGTATATCTACTCTGTAAGTATCTTTGTCGTCTCTTCATTTCCTTTTATGTTCTTCTATTAGTGATCCATATATGCTTTATCCTGTAGCACGCCATCTGAGGTCCCTTTTGCTGGTCCTGCACCTCAGTCGGCTGTTGAGACCGAGACCCCATCAATCCAAGTCCAGAGGTGCCGACCCACTCGGCTGATCTTCTCAGCGATCAGCCTGTGGGTCCGCCACCAGAGTCGCTGCGAGCACCAACCCCGCCTCCACCGAGTCCTACACCAGCGTCACCGACTCCACCGCCAGTTCCTCAAGGCAGCCCCCAGCCTGCTCCTGTGGTTGAACCGACTACAGCAATGGAGGAGCCCCAGACTGCGGCGGTCGAAGTTGCTTCTGCGGTGGGCGGCGCTTTAAGCGGTGGTGCTCCCATGACTCCTCTGGAGGAGTTCATGTCACTCCATCTTCGCATGGGCCAGATAGCCAAGGTATTTCCTGAGCTACTTATCTTGTTGATATTAAGTACCGAGTGGTACATCAATTCATATTGTCATCTGACTTGTCTTTGCAGGACTTAGCTGCTGATGCCAAGGCCAAATCCTCGGTTATTCAAGAGCTTTCTTCTGCAGTTGCTAAGGCCGACTCCTTGGTGGCCCGAGTGACTGAGCTCGAAGCTGTAGCGACCCGACGCCAGGCTGAGTTGGAGGAAGCCCAGCGTACCACTCGCGATCTACGCGGGGAGGTAGAGCAGGCTAGGCTCAACGAGGCCCAGGCCGTGCATGAGCTCAGAGGTATGTTCTTCCTTGTTTGTTTTTCTGTCAGACGTGAATATATTATCCAGATCTAACTTTCTGTAGATTATCCGTGTCGGATTATGTCCCAATTCGCAGAGCTGACTGCCAAAGTGGCTCGGCTGCAAGGCGAGGCTGAGGCACTGCGCACCGAGAGGATCGCGCTGGAGGACGCTATCCGAATGGTGGCGGAGGAGATCGAGCCGGAGACGTCATCGTCTTCGACTTCCATCCTCGACCACGTTCGGGCGCTCCCACGCTTCTTCCGGCGACAGCTCTGCTCCATCAGCCAGGCCAGCTGTGGCCATGTCCTGGCGGTGCTCAAGTCGCTTTTCCCGGCGTCAGACCTGGAGCCACTCAGCCGTGGGTATGCTGCCGGTACCTCCGAAGACGACGTGGGCAGACTTCTCCTTGAAGTCGAGCCCATCGCCAATGTCCTGTCCAAGGATGTTGTTGATGACTCGGATGAAG
>WEIB01000479.1:0-36338 GCA_015476505.1 Urochloa ruziziensis
CATATGTGTGCCCAGGAAGTCCACAACCACATATAGCGATACAAATATGGTAAAAACAGAGAACACATGCTCGAATTAAAAGGGTTTACATCAGAGTACAAAACAAAGACATAGTCTTACACAACGTCACAGCGGAAGTCTAATTTATTCAACTCTCTCACGAAAAGGAAAACTAAAGGCGCCGTGCTCCACAGGGACGCCGACTGGTTGACCCCAGCTCAGAAGTACGGAAGATCCTCCGGAAAGTCCGCGAGGGCGGCGTCATTCACTGCTTCTCCATCTGTTACCCGTCCGGGATTTTGTTGGTCGTTGACAAGTGTAAGTATTCCATCATACTCAGCAAGTGTAACATAGAGGTATGAAAGGCTTAAAAGGGCTTGACTCGGTTGAACTGCATTTAGCATTTTTAGTTGGTTCTTTTTAACGTTATCCAACTTACTACAAGTGTGAGCAACTCCCGGTTGTAAACCCATGAATAGAGTGTAAGTGTAATTACAGGAACAAACATCATCTCTATTTATGAGAGCCACTAATCAGAAAGGATCCAGACCGCTCGTGACCGTGAGCACGGCTATCATGATAGATTTACACTCTGCAGAGGTTTCGCCCTTTACCCAACCGTTAGCGTAAAAGCTCAAGGAGCTTTCAACCCAACCACGCACGTACCACACTTCCGAGGTGTGAGTGCATAGGGACGCTACAAGGTTTTTCACAAGACACCCTAACAAGCACAGTAGCCGTTTTGGTCCAACTTGCAGCGCATGGCCCCCGAGGCATCGAGATCGACCGTCGCTCAGGGCGCAACGTGAGGGGGGTCAATGGCATCCGGAGCGCGGACCTCAGGGCGCAACGTGAGTCCATCAAGCGCGACGTGTGGGGTATCCAGGGCGCGAACGTGGACACCCCCAACACGGGACTGTGCCTAACGAGACATAGCCAACGGATCTCAGAGCGCAGGTGAGACCGTCCTCGATGGATCAAGTCCATGCTTGAACTGCAGTTCCCCACGTACGCCTTTCGGTAACCACTGGCGAGCTAGAGACGTACGAGCTACTTGACCAAGACCAGAGCCATAATAGTTCCGGCGGTGGCGACTGGTTCCTGGGTTGCCGCTTTCCCGAACCGGACCTTACGGAGAGACGCTAGAACAAAGCACACAGCCCTTGCTCTAGCTCCCTGAGCCAAGTTGCTAAAGAACAAGTTTTACCATCACGTTGGAGTGAACCTTTAAATCAATATTAACACTTAAATAAAGGTGACAGTAGCTGCGCTTAGCAAAGACTACCCATAAATGCATGAACCCGGGGTATAACAAGGACAGGATAAAAGTAGCTAGGTACAACCTTAAGGCTTATCAAATTAGACACATGCAAATATGAATGATTGATTAAAGGTGAATAGGTTGCAAGGAATTTCCACGTTACACTTGCCTTCCTCGAAGGGTTGCTGCTGCGGGTCCTGCTCCTCGTAGCCCTGGTCGTACGCGAACTCGAACGGCTCACCGGCTGCCACACGAATCACCATACAAGCATCCAGACAAACCAATACATGCAAGCAATGATATTCTATTAGAACAGTACACCAAACAGTAGAAAAAAGGTAAAAGAAGGTTACAAAACTATTCTACACTTCGCTACGAACGCATGAGCGCAAGAATCACTCAAATCGGAGCTAGAACGCGAAAACTACGCTAAAAACAAGCCACAGGAACTTGCTGGCAAGAAACAAGAACTACCAGGGGCCTAAACGCGATAAAAAGGACTAAACTGCGAGAAAAACTAAAACTGCGCTGGACCTATGCGTAAAACAGAGAAAACTCGGGGGCCTAAACGCAAAAGCGGCTGACGGCGGCGGGGCGGCTGACGGCCGGCTGACGCCCGGCTGGCGTCAGCCCGACGCCGTCTGCTGGCGTCAGCAGGGGGGCGGGGCCGGCGCGGCGCACTGTGCCGTGGACCGGCCCGTGGACCGCGCGGCGGCCGCGGTCCATGGCCCACGGTGCGCCGGCCGCGTACCGCTTCGGCGGGATTTAATCCGGGCCGTTGCGGCCGGACTCCAGCGGCGGGGAGGGGCTGCGGGCGACGGCGGGCGGCGGCGGTCGCCGGCGCGCGGCGGCGCCATGGCCGGCGGGGCCGCGGATGCTTGCGCGGGCGCTGCGGCTCGCGGGGGACGACGCGGAGGGCACGGGGAGGTCGAGCAGCTCACCGCGGTGACGATGGGGGCGTCGACGGCGAGCTCCGGGGCGCTGGGGCGTCGGCGGCGAGCGGCGGCGCTGCGGTTTGGTCCGGCGAGCGGGCGGCGCTAGCGCGGGAGGCGAGGGAGAGGGCTAGGGCGAGCGCTGCGGGGTGGGAAAAGGGGGCGGAGCTCGCGGCGACGGGTTTTAAAAAGGGGAAGGGGGCGCGGCGGCCGCGGGGTAACGCCCCTGCCTTCAATGGCAGGCGGCGGCGGCTGCGGCGGGTGATCGCGGGCGGCGGCCGCGGGCGGGGAAGGGGCTGGAGCGCCGCGCGCTGGGCCGGGACGCGCGCGCGGTTGCTGGGCCAGCGGCCCAGGTGGGAAGGAAGGCGGGGGGCGCGGCTGCGGGCGCTGGGCCGGGGTGCGTGCGCGGCTGTTGGGCCAGCGGCCCATGGGGGGGGGCGCGGCTGCGGCGAAGCGGCTGGGCCGGCGCGGCTGCGAAGCGGGCTGCGCGCGCGGAGGAAGGAGAGAGGAGGGGGGGGGGGCTGGCCTGCTGGGCCGCGCTGGCTGGCTGGGCTGCAGCGGGGAAAGAAAAGGGAAGGAAGGGGAGAGGGGGGGAAAGTGCAAGGGGCAAAGATGGACTTTGAGGAAAAAGAAGAAAAATAAAAAGAGAAACAAAACAACCCAAGCAACCAAAAATTGTGCAGCAGCATGAATGCAACATACATGTTCCTAAACCTTATATTTGATTTTAATTTCTCCGAAAAAGTTTTATTTCCCTATGATTTTTATGAACAATTGGATAAATACCATTTAATTATTAGAAATTTTACAAAGGCATTTTTAGGGTGTTACAAAGCAGGCATACAACCACACGTACGCCATAGGGTCAGAAGATCGAGCGGCAGACGACATTGACAATTGGTTACAACTACAGGCAATATGCTGATGTCCGTAGTACCACAAGGTATGGTATATATATATAGAAAGAATCTTTCTAGATCTCTCTTGTCTCCTTTTCTCTCCGCTAGATGTTCATCACGCATATGCATGAACTTTGCATTGTTGCCCTTGATCGATGGGAAGTCTGTTAAGGGTAGGACAAGTTGCCCGGACGACGCAGTGACATGGAAAGACAAAGTAGCACGTACACACCAGCAGCATACGCCTATCTAACACATGCACATCACGCTGGGCTTGCTGCGTTGTGTGCGCGTGTGCGTCCACAAAATGCCGGTGCTTTGGTACCGTGTGCATCATCTCTCGGCTTTCGGCGCTGATAATAACGGCATTGCATTGCAACTCTCGATGCGGCCGGCCCTGCACACTATGGATGGAAACGGATCGGATTCGCATGGAATCGGATTCGGATGTCACCTTTTACCACATTTTAACTCGAATACGAATACGGATTCGAATGTTCTCGAATACGAATACAAAACGGATGTCTCGAATTCGAATACGCATCGGATATTTACACCAGTTGGAAAACAATATTTACTTATTTCTTTATTAATAGTTTATATTATAAAATTATTATATAAAAGTAAAGACTAAAGTATGAGTACATAACAAGTCTAAACAAAGATCACTCATTAATAATATCACATTCATTCATAATTATTTTAATAATTAATCATATAATAAATAATAAAACTATTAATAAATACATATTTATTTGTGGATGGTATATTCTTTATATTAAAATCAATATCATAATCATTAGTAATGGAGATAACTTTTTTAATTATACACTACCATTATTAATATTTAAATGGACATCATTTGTCATTAGTTATAGAAATAACTAACAGTTTCATATTGTCGAATACGGATACTGCCGGATATTGCCGAATACGAATGTGGAATCGGATAGAGAAATTCAACGAAAACGAATTCGGATGTATCCATTTTATTACCACATTTGAATTCGAATACGAATACGGATATCCATATTTACGTTTTAGCGGATACGGATATCGGATAATTCGGATTCCATTTCCACATTTCCATCCTTACTGCACACGGCACGCATGTGTACTGAGTACTACTACCTTGCCTTGTCACCAACAAGCTAGTGCCGTTCCACGTCACTGGGCCGCCGGCCGCTTAACACTCATCACGCTGCTCGATGAAGATCCAGCCAATATGTTGCTGCGTTTCTTCTGATCTGATGTCAGGACATAACTCGATAACACGTGCGGCGTAGTAGCCGCCAAAACAACCGATCAACACAGCCACGCCATCTGCAGATCGATCAGACCCAAATCAGCGACACATAATACTGACAATTACGGTTCGCTGCAGGCGCTAGCGCGCTATAGTTTTTAGGACAAGTGTACGTGTAGTAGTGCACCGCAAGGCATCTGCATGCGTTTCTCCGTTATCTGTAGTGGTGCAAGGGCGTGCGGTGGTTTCCTCCTGTGTCACTCGCCCAAAAAATATGCTTTAGGACCGGTCTTTGGCGTGTGAAGGACTGTGGCCTGACACTTTTGCGAGAGAGCGCCAGGAGCTTGCGCTTTTACTTGAGTGAGACTCGAGACGCTTGTAGAGAGTTTGTGAAGGAAGAGTGTACGCCGGATCGGATGAACGTACGTATCCCACCGCGTCACACAAACTAGCTGTGTTCCACGGTTGTCCAAAAAGTACCTTTGCATGCTGATGTGGATCCCACTACCATGCACTTTCGTCCTGATTATAGGTAGAACTTGTTTGACCGCTGGGGACCACAGGATTGTTTTCAACGGGGGGTAAGAGTACCCTACTTTTGCTCCGCGTACCCCACTGATGTCCACCCTCCTGCACTCCCTCCCACTAAATCTTCCCATATTCACGGCTGGTCCAGTTAGTAGCTGAATTTAACCAAACAGTGAATTTCATATCAATGTAGCTTTGACTTTCCACTTGAATTTTTTCCACAGGAATTGGACCAGACAACTTTTAGCTCAAAAAATTATTAACTTAATTACATAATGATTTCTAAAATTTGAATTACTGTGATGATTGCTCGGTTACAGGCATCCAGCCCATGACAGAGATGTAACAGGTGCCACGGAACAATTGAAGTGCTTACAACAAACCAGATGGGCTTGCATATATTGGCTTGGCCATTCGTAGAAAGCAACACATATGGTACCGTTAGAACAATTTGGGAGGACAGAGCGTGCTTGGGAAAGCTAGAAATGATGGGCTTGCGGGAACCAATCGAACTTTCGAGTGACGGTTTCTGATGAAGCGAATGTTCTCCATGGGCGATATGTATCTATATGTCATGGGCCGGCCGGTGGCTGTAAGATGCAATGTCAGCTAGCATTTGCGGTTTCTTACGTGTGTGTGCATGGGTCTGGGCCGGGATGAAAAAGTATCATGCGAACCTAGCCCCCAGAGCAATGCTATTATTGGCATTTCTCATGGGCCTAGTTGTGCGGGTGCGAAAGATACCGTTGGCTTGTCCATATGGATATTATAGGCTACCAAAAGGTACCATTTTGCGGCCCATTTTCTATCTCGGCGAGTGCTATTAATTTGCACGGTTGGGCTAGACATAGGTTTATGTGCATTGCCGATAATGCTCCTCTCAATATACACTCAAGGGTAGATCACACTTGGAAATAGAAAAACCGAATACTATTTGCAATGATCTCATTAACTGAACAATTGCATGTGGTGTGAGATATATAGCAATAGAAATGGGGGCAATATATAACTAAACAGCGCGTTGAGGCCTTGACGGTGTACTAGAGCGAATCTATATATGGGGCTTATAGGGTTGAGGCCATATATACGTTTAATTCAAATGCCGTTGGTAAAAATAGTGAAAGTTTCAAATGATAATATGAATCTTTTAGATTACTGGCTGAGCTGCTGCCATCAACATTGAAAGAGAAATGTTTGTTTTCCTGAACAGGGAGGATATGCATTCGTACTATGACTTCCCATCCCTGAAGATTCTACTTGTTGCATCGTCTGATGGCGATACACAACAGCTTGCTCCATATATACATGCCTACTTGATCTGTCAAGACCAACAATTTAGTCTATTTCTTGCCATTTCTCTTGCTAGTACATGAACTAGCGACACACTACAATGTGCACCATGTACAGTGATGGTATATACAAGGAAGAATTCTAGAGGCTGACTTATGTATGACGGTTATATTTGGGTTGTGTTGTGTTCAATGGAGGTGGATGTGTGACAATGTTGGGTTACTTGTTCTTCTCCCACACGTGCACAAGTTGCGGAAACAGGGGTCTTTTGTCCTCGATGACAAAGAAGTAACATATCATGCAACGGGAAAATCATTATATTTGTTTCATCACAATAGGTAATAGACGATGTGGGCATTCATCCATTCAAAGACAAACGAACCAAAGATAAAGATGCTAAACAAATCCAGTGCTTTTGTCATAATTAAAAAACAGAAAATAATAAATTGCCGAATCAAATCTAGTGCTTCATCCGTACTAAAAAAATGGAATCATTTATGTGCGTCTCTATTTGGTATAGATAGCATATATCCTTTGAAGTAATTAAATATCAGTTGCGCTTCTCTATTTTGTAGATAGCATATATCTCCTAGAAGCAATTAAATTTAACTATGCGTAACATAATTAGTTGCCTGCTTGAGCAATGAGCATTCGAGATCACACCCTAGTACACAAATCGCATCTAAAACAAATATAGCGCTTTGTTCGTAATAAAAAGATAGCAATTTATATGTGCTTCTCTCTATCTCGTAGGTAGCATATATCTCGAAGTATTAAATATATAAGTATGCATTGAAGAAATTAGTTGCCTACTTGAGCTTCCGGAATCACACTCTACTACAGAAACCACATCGAAAAGCTATATATAATCAGGTCGATAAGTCCATTCGGGCATCTCATAGATAATTAGCTAGGCAGGCTAGATAAAATTAGCCCGAATTTAGAAGAGTGCATGCAGGAGGTATAGAGAAAGGACCCTAAAATAACCCAGAGTGAAACGAGGCATAGACAGAGCGCACTGTGCACTAGTACAAGTGGCTGTGTGGCCGTAGCCAGATTTACCCCCTCGCGGCCCCGGCCCTCCGCTCGCCCCCTCGCAAACCCCTCTCATTTCACGTGCTCCCTCAGTCACCCAGGCGCACAAACAAGCAAAAACCCAGCCGAACCTCGCGGCTATAAGAGCAAGTACCCGGCCGGGACGAGCTTCCCACACCCAAGAGAGGAAGAGAGAGAAATAGAGGCCGATCGAGCCACCAGCACCAACCAGTGAGGCAGTGAGCCAAGTGACCGGTCGAGAGGGGGGGATGGCTGCCGAGGGGTCCGGGAGAGGAAGGAGGGCCAGGTTCGCCATGACCTGTGCGCTCATGCAGCGTTACATGAGGGAGAACCAGCGCCGGGCGCAGCAGGCGGGTAATAATAATAACCTCGCCGGCCGCTTGCTCCGCTTGCCGCCGCCTCTCCCGGCTGCGGCGGTGGCGCCGCCCAGCTGGGAGAACGGCGGAGACAGGAGGACGATGCAACTCTTCCCCGTGCGCGCCGGTGGCGCTGCCATGGCGCAGCCGGCGCCCCAGCAGAGGTGAACGTTGCTGGATTAATTTTTCTTTGCGTTTCTTGCCCGCCTTGCCGGGTGTGGTCTGGTTTTTTTTTTTCACCGTGGTGTTTGTTTCAGGCCGCCGGAGTTGATGAGGGCGCCCATGACCATCTTCTACGGGGGGCAGGTGATCACGGTGGAAAACGTCCCCGTGGATAGGGGCCACCAGCTGGTGCACATGGTGGCGCGGTCGTCGGTGGTGAACGCCCCGCCGCGCGCGCCGCCGGAGGTGGTGGTGCTGGACGTGCCGGAGGACGACGACGAGCCCGAGGTCATTGGCGAGTCATCGGCAGGTGCCAACCAGCAGGGTTCCATGGCAAGGAAGGCGTCGCTGGAGAGGTTCCTTAGGAAGAGGAAGCGCAGGTGAGGCCAGCTGGCATCACGCCGTAGGGATTGATCCCACTGTCGATTTATTCGTCTTACAATTTCTTTTCACCATGGCCATGCTGTTTGGGTATAGAAGATAGAACAGCGGATGATAACACAGGCGGTGTTTGTTTTAATCTTTTGCAGGGTGAACGGCGGCTTCGATCCTGACCACAACGAAGACGCGTGGCCGCCAGCCAAGAAGATGGACGCCGGCAGCGGTGGTGGCGAGCCCTTCGAGGACGTGCCTGATGCCCTGTGGCTCAGGCTCTGAAGACCCTCTCAGCAATATTGCGATAGAACATTGATGAGATCGAATTAGAAAAGGTGCAAAGATAGAAGCTTGCCCTGCAGTGTCTGAGAATTCTTATGAGCTCCGAAAGGATTCTTTAGACTAGCTAGCCGCCCTTCCATGAAGGGCTTGTATCCTGGCACATCTAGTGTCCTGGAACTAGTAGGCCCTATCTTTTTTCTCAGTCAATGTTCTCGGGATAATAATAATAATGTACAGGGACACCATGGTCATGGGTGAATAAATAAAGCACAATTATCTGTTGTGTGTTCTCCTTCCATTCGTTTTCTTTTCTATCAAAAAAGGTAACTTTAATCAAACTTTCTTTAAGAGAGGCAAAACTGGAAACTTTTTTTTCCTTAGAAAATGATAATGTTCAGTTTTTAGCTGTTGTTATCAAGTGCACGATTATGAACGCCCACAAGCTAAGGTAGCTCAATTGATTAGGTTCTTCTGCTTGCTAGGTTTCGACTCAGTAAGGATACTCACAGTTTATAGATTAATTTCAGAAATAAGCAATATTCTTTAAATCATACGCAATGTGACAGCAAGGTTCTATCGGGCTGACCTGTCGGAGGTACACGTGTTCCCAAGAGTGTGTTGACAGTCAAATTGGTACTTGGCCAATCTGTCGAGGCCAACCGGTCTGACTGGTTTGTAGGGTGGGTCGAATCGGTCAGGGCCTGTAGCTGGTCTGACAAGTAACACTTGGTTTCGGCCGGGTTGGTCGATCGGCCTGACCGATCGGAGTCCAGTCAGAGTAGGATCAGGGAATCCATGTAACTTACCACTTGTAAATTGATTTTTCTTGCTGTTCCTCCCAACCCTATAAATATAAAGGGTTGTGGCCGATCGAGGGTTTATCCAATCGATCAATCAATACAATTACCTTTACTTTTTATCTCCAAACCCTAATCTTTTCCAAGCTCCATACTACTATTCTTCCTTCGTCTCTACAACGGTTGAAGGTGTTCTGACTCACCTGCCGATTTTAGAGCAACCCTACGTGCGATAGCCTTGACGTGGTCCCCCTTGGGAAGGCGTTCTAAGGTTTTCATGACAAGCTTTTGGGATCCGGTTTGACTGTGTTCCCATACCTGTCTGACCTGTTTGAGCAGGGGTTCACCGTGAGGTGATTCGTGTGTGCGCGAACTAGCACTAATCGGTGTGTTGACCATTAATTTGCATCAATACATTTTTGGCGACTGAGCTGGGGAATTGAAGATATGGTTAATCTAATAACATGTAACCAAACCCTACCCAAGATGTTAGAATCTCGTATGGAACTTGACAAGGACAACACAATCACAACTTCTCTGGAGAAGCATCAGAAGTACTTGGCGGCTGAGAAGTACATCAAAAGTCAGTTCTTGAAGGTCTTCAAGAAGTACCGTGGTGCCTTTGTCACAAGAGTTGGAAGATTTTTTGATGCCTGCGTTCAAGATAAGCAACAATAAGATTGAGGCCGGTAGTACACTGTAAGCAGTTTATCATCTCCTCCATCTAACCTTAATTCTGCATCTGCTACATCTAAGCGTTCAAATAAGCTTATTGCTACTTTGGTTGGTCGCATAGAATGATTAGAGAAGGGAAAGACTGTTGATCCTAGTTTAACTGAAATTCCTAACACTAAATTGCATGAGGATGTGTTACCTAGTATACCAGCCACCAGGAAGTCTTCCTGAAAATCGTATGGGTGGTATATGCCGACAAACTACTATCCAGGGCAGACATCGTTGGTCCAAGTGCCAGGCACGGGTACCCCGATCATATCGATCTCTAGATCCGGTCAGACTGGCTCCCTGATTATCGTGCCAGAAACTCTTGTTCCACTTGCTGTTGTTCATGCGCCGGCTGCCTCTGGCTGTAGTAATGAAATTGTTAATTACACTGCACTATCAACAACACCAGCATATACACCACCACAAAGTTCAATCCAATGTGCCTCATAGAGTTCATCCTCATGTACCTCATGCTAGCTAGTCCAGGAGTAACTACTGTTACAATGCAACCTCAGTAACCCTTCACATTGGAACAATGAATTTTCTAAGTTTAAAGAAGATATGGCTAGTACGATGAGGAATAATGTCACATCTGGTTTTATAAATAAACCGAATGCACATAGCATGTATGCCAGTATCTATCTATTCATACACGTGACAAATACAAAGTAAAATGATAGCCATGTTATTACAAAGCGTTAACTATATTACAAAATGACCCGTGGTCTGAAAGAAAAATACATAGATATATCGAGTCATCAGCGGAACAGAACTCCATCTCCATAGGCAGTCGACTGGTGATACATCAGCCTAGAACTGAGCGTCTTGTCGAAGCCGTTGTCTTCAGCGAACTCCACATCATCCTTCAGGTCTAGGCTAGCAAGTGTGGGAAAACAAAACGACGTGATGCTTAAAATAGGAGGGATTTTAGGTTAACTCACACTTAAGCAGCATATCCTTAATTTCACCTTAAGTCCTTAGCATATATTTACTAGATGTGAAACCGCGAACTGAATCAGAACCAGCCCATCGAAAATCCATCCAAACCACCACCAAGCCAACCATCCACCTCTAAGATCCACTAACCATGAAGAAGTCCAGGCTCACTCTTGACCATGAACACGACTGATATATCAGTTTTACACTCTGCAGATGTTGCATACTTTCACCATGAGTCATGATTCCCGTTTTCCAGGGATCGTGGGCCCCATATCACATTTCCGAGATGTGCGGCCAGGTCTCACTAGAAGGCCTTTACAAGAGTCCTCTCATGTGTATTAGCTTGCAGCGCACGACATAGAAGCAATATCTCGTCCCTCCTCTACTCTCGGACTAGGAAAGCCACAGAAGTGTCCTTCCGTCCCAAATACCTGTCAAAGTATAGAGCATAGAAGCCTTCTTCCTTCTTCCGTCTCCAGCTACTATGAAACTAATGTCCACACAAGATTTCTCTAATTAATTAGCCAAGCGTAGTGCCCATTTATGTCTCATGGTTTTGCTATTTTACCGGGTAGGCTTCATGAACTGATCTTTCGAATCTGAGGCAGCATCGAGCACAATCCCAAAAGAACCAAATCAGAACCATCGAATCATCGTACCACTTGGTCCATCCTGCTCAGATTCACCACACCAACATTATCACGAGGATTCCACCTCCTTAACTTTATTCTCAAACTTTTGTAAGATTAACTTTATTAGCCCAACCCACAACATTGCAAAGCTAAGCATTACTACTACCAAACCATCCCGGGCTTCAAGGAAGGATAACTAAAGTTCTAGTAAACCCTAACATGAGATTCATGTTAGACTCAACATGCAACTAATGGTCTAACTGCTCTAAATAAGATATAAAATAAATTAGGGTGCTGGTTATGATCAAGGACACTTGCCTTTAGCTTGGTGGTGAATCGTGCACCTCAAACTCCTGGTCTTGAAAGTTCACGTATCCATCGCCTTGTACTCGCGACAAGCATCCAAACAAGAAAACCAACAGTACACCATATAAAAACAGTTTATAAAACTCATGCGCAAAGTTACTAGACGTTGATATGGTTTGTGTGGTGTAAAAGACACGAAATATAGAGCCATAGAAAAACAACAGTGCCATGGGATAATAATAAAATGTTGTTCCTGAACGTGCATACACATAAACAGCATGGTGGCCGGTGTTAAGCAGAGAACACGAGAGAGCGGCATTATGGTGTGAAACAGAAAGGATATGAAAGAAACGGAGGATTCTTCTTACGTACCAACGTGCAGGACCAAACAATTTACTAGAACTCGTCGAGACTCAGAGCCCTCCGATGCCTCGCGACGACACCGAGTAAAAAGAGCCGGTGGAGTCAGTAGCAGAGTTAGCGTTGGAGGTGTCGAGTGCTTCTCTATTTTATAGGCAGCAATAGAGGAGCGAGGAGATCAAAGCACAGCCTACGGTTCAGATGATGAGTGCACCGAATTGATTAGCAGGATGAGTGGGATCCGTTTAGCTACTTGGTGGGCATGAGTGCTGATGGGAGATGTACCAGCGTGCAGCTCTAGAAGGAGTTCATGGTTGCCAGGAGTCACGGGATATCGTCGAGATGAGGAGATGAAGGAGCGTTTCTAGCTTTTGTACTTGTGACGTGCATGGCTCAAAGACATAAAAGAACATATTAGCAATAGAAAGAATATCTCGTGACAAGGGAAATAAAGAAATAGAATAAAGAAGATGTAGGAATAGTAGAAGAAAAGAAATGGCCCATATGGATTAACAAGGGATTAAGAGATAGACTATTTGGGATTTGGGCTAAGTAAAGGTCTAAGGAATTCATTGAGATTTGGAAGCTAGATTGGGGCTAATCGAAAACCTAATCGTATTTTGAAGGCATTTTAAAATTCATTTTTCATCCAAAATGTTATGCAACCAGCATGAGTGCAACATCCATATCAACTTAATTTAAACTTAGAAATTTGTTTTTTTAGCTAAATTGATAAGAAAATAAATAAAGGTTGGTTAATTTTAGGAAAATCTTTTATTTTATTAGTGTTGTCTATTTAAAATTTTTTTGGGATGTGACAAATAAATTTGGCATAGATATTGGTCATTCTAAATTGTATAAAAAACATATGTTGTTAAGTTTGATCTTGTTCCTGATTTCGTTAAATTTAGTGGTGATTGATGCCGGGAAAACAGGCGGGTGAAGGCCTACCTCCACGTGAGCAGAGACAAATTTTATTGTAGTTTAATTTAATGAGATAAAGTAAAGAAATATAAGTAATGCGAGTCCATACACCCCTGATTAAGAGTTCCAACATGAGTACATGAAAACATAGATTACATCATATAGCTAACCTATTACATGACTACAAAATAAAAGAAGCCTATATCTTCTCGCCGTAGTGATGGATGCTTGCCGTAGAGAGCCGAGTTTAGTAGGCGTCATTTCTATGCATAGCATGTGTTTACTATTTTTCACGTGCTCATGCATAATGCTTGGACTTTATGTTTGATGTAGCAAGTGTATACTTTTCATACATACACAAGTTAAAATAACATGAATCTATGCTTGTTGGAGCTGAGAGGCAAGTATTTGATTTTAGGATGATTATATTATAACCCTCCCCCATTTGATCGGAGTAGTAGTACATCATATAGGAGACCATGCCGGTGGTGCACCCAGAACTTGATCATGGTCAACTATTCTTTTACCTCTCATGTGTATGCCTCGTATTTAATTTCTTCCAGACACATGGAGATGAAGTCAGGAAATAACTCTCACGGGTGAATGCAAAAGTGACCGGACTATATGATCCAATTGTTTATGCTAACTGGATGTTTGAAACGCTGACATGGTGTGTATGTGTATAGTGCCATATGCATCTAGATGACATTTGTTTGTCAGTCGCTTGGTAAGTTATTATCACTAAGCGACATGGTAAATGGTAATTTTCCCATGCAACAGGATTTACATATATGTTATATATATAGCCGACATGACTACAGTCTACAGGAGATGTTTATTTCATCCTGGTTGGGGTTGACCAGGACAAAATACAAGGGACGCTCATGCATACGCAAAGATTTCTTAATTAGAGTAACTTTGCATTAGCATTGAAGTACTTGATCAGGCGTAGCACTTGGGCTAGGCTCACCTGAGTATACGGCCACAGAGTCATCATGACCAATTTTGTAATTTAACAAGATGCTAGCTAATACCCCGTGATGTATGGATAAGAGACTAGCTACTAAACTGAGACCACATGCACATAATGCAGCACGTGATTGTTTCTATTGATGCCATATGATCTAGGCAAACATGATCTTTTGTTTGGGATATATGATCTGGTTAGTTGCTAACATAACAGTACGCTCGAATATGCAGAGCTTGTATGTGCAGTGTGTGGCAACCGTATATGATTGACATGCAGATGACTTTATGGGCGTTCTTGCTACTGCAGTTTATAGCAGGAGTTCATGATGATAGAACCCATGCGCGAAGTGCAGCAATGGACACGTTTTGATTGCTCCCAACATGGCTTTAGCACTTGTTCCTGAATTTGTATCAACCGACCGAAAGAAGGAACAAGGGCTCATCCCACCGTGATTTGTATCAAAAAACCAAACTGACACATGGGGCCTTGAATCTTTCTTTGATTTGCGCCATGGAAAAGCAAGAACAGAGAGAGACAGGGGATGCAAGGAAGATGATCAGAGAAACGCCATCATGCTCCTCACCTTGCCTGACCTCTTGACGCACGCAGCAGTTTCTTGCCGGACGAGTCGCTCTCTTGCTTTCCTCTTCCTCACTGGCCTTTTGATCAGGGAAGGCTGTAGAGTGGTTTGCCGGCTGTGCTATCCGTCAAGGGATTGCAGCAGCCTGACGGCGTGGTGTTGATGATGTTAGGACTATCCGCAGCCTGGCGGCGATGCACTTATGCGTTTTCTCCGGGGTCTTGTGCTGTGTCGATGGCCATGTATTTATAGGCCAGCAGCACGGCGGTTGGCTTTGGAGCTTGGCGCTCTTTTCATTTGATTTTTGTAATCGCACGGAGGTTTGGACTAAAAAGGGCGGCCTTTTAGGTGCAGTAGTAGAGCTTTACGGCCTGTGACCGGAAGGTCCAGGGTTCAAGCCCCAGCCTCTACACATTTATGTGTGGGAAAGACTGTACGCTAAACAACCTGCCCCCAGACCCCGCATAGTGCGGGAGCCTATGGCACTGGGTACGCCCGTTTTAAGGAGGTTTGGACTCCGGGCGTCTGGACTAAGGTCGCCTCTGTTTGAAAGGCACACGCGGGCAGCGGGAGTACGTCTTGCATGGCAAGTGGGCCTCCAGCTTTTCTTTCTTTTAACTAATTATGTGATTAGGAAAAGCTTTAATTATTATCTCCCGGCCGAAGCTGCACTCGAGTGCATGGGCCGTTTTATTGGCATGTAAAGTACGTATACATACTCTTCTCATATTCGTTTCTCTCGCTATACATAGAGCAATAATGATTTTTGTTTGTTAATTTATTTCTTAGCATTTGAACGGAATTTAGCCATTAGCATAACTTAGTCTATTATGGTGTGAATATCTCACATATTTTGGTTAAGCCAAAAATTGTGTCAACAGTGATGATACTAGATCTACTTGGAAACATGTTAGTCAGTATATTGCCCGACTAGGTGAAACCAGTTCTACTGATGCTTTGAAAGTTAGACTGTTTTCATTATCTTTGACTGGAACTCGTTCTATTAATTGTTAGAATTTATTAGAATAAAAGTATCAATGTCACTTTTATAGCAGGGGTTCTCAATTAAAGTTAACATGTTTAACATCGGTTAAACATGGTAGAGACGAATTAGTCTCTGATTATAGTAGGCGATTCAAAGAAACTAAGAATCGTTGCTTTAATTTGTCACTTTCTTATATGGATCTTGCTAATACTTGTCTCAAAGGATTAAAATATTGTACTAGAGATAGAATCGAAGGTAGTGATTTTTTTTCGGTTGCTCAACTGCAAGTGCGTGCTTTAATCCAAGAAAATTGAATGAAAATGAAAAAGATACCTCTAAAACTCATCGGTCTAATATGCATGATATTGATTGTGATTTCGATAGTACATACGATGATGATAAAGATGTGTATGTCGCTGAATTCATTTGGCCATCAAAATCTAAAGTGTATTCGTGTTCATCACTTAAGCCAGCTCATAAGGATCAGCAGCAAGAAGTAAAATGTACTTTTGATGTTTCTAAATGTGATCACATATTTGTTGAGTTGCTTAAGATTGTAAAGATCAGGATATCTCATAATATGCTGCCAATGGAAGAATTGAAGAAGCAAGTGTATTGTAAGTTTCATAATTCTTTTTTGCATGCTACTAACGATTGTAATGTTTTCCGTCAGTAGACTCAGTCGACCATTAATGAAGGATGACTCACTCTTCATGAGATGCAAGTTGACAATTCACCATTCCCTACTAACACTGGGATCTGCAGCAAACCAGAGTGTTAGTTTGGCCGCATCAAGCCGACTCAACCAAAGGGCAAAAATATGATAATTGGTGAAGAAATGCCAGGGAATTTGAAAAATAAAAATTTGGTCATGAAAGTGGTACAAGAAAAAAATAGACTCCTGATGGTAGGGAGTCATTTTAAATTACTATAAAAGCTTCATGCACGGGGCAAGTACCGTCCCCAACTGAACAAAGACCGTCTGTTGATGGTCGTTAAGTGTGACATTTGACCGTGAACTATACTCAGAATAAGAAGAAACCAACCATAGAGTTGTTAATAGTAACCTAGTTCTACATGTATTGCATAATAAGCCTTTTCAGGGATACAAGTCTGGAAATAGAGGGAAACACAACAGACGTACAAAGAAAACCACACACTACACTGCACAAAAGATCCGTGGCCCACCTGCAGAGCAATCCGACTCAACCCCGTGCAAATCACTAAGGATCAGCACAAGGACTCACCTGCTAGCCAGCCAGACTAATGTAACACCCTCCAAATTAAATAATATTAATTTAGGACTATTTAAATAAATACTAGACTCATTAGAGTAATTATAGTTTTAAAAAGAAATAAATATGGAAAATAAACTATGGGAAAATAAAGGGATGTTCCACAACTTGAATGCTAAAACAAGTCTCTAACACCCTAGAATAAACTGGTAAAGGTTTGATTCAAATTCGAATTTAAATTTCCTTTCGAAAACCTATACAAATAAATGAAAAACTGGTTAAACGTTGTCCGGGCCGGAACCCTGATTTCAGCCCAAACTCGAAGTCCTTTCGGCCCCCTCCAATTCTCCCTCCTACCCGCATCTCCTCCCCCTTCCTCCCCCAGCCGGCCCGTGCGCCATCTCCCCGGCCCAGCCGGCCCGCGCCTCCTTCCCCGCGCACAGCCGCACGCCTCCTCCACCTGGCCCACGTGGCCCGGCTCGCCTTCCCTCTGGCCCAGCACCACCTCCCTCATTCCCGCCGGCCTGGCTCGTCCCCCACGGCCTGCGTGCCTCCCACAGCCCAGCTCCCCGGCCCACGCGCGCAGCCCAGCCAGCCCTCCACCTCCTTCCCCCAAAGTCCATGAAACCCCCCTGAACTCCCCAGTCCATCCGCCCTCTCCCCTCCCCGCGCGCGCGCCAACGGCCCAGCACGGCGCGCGGCCCACCCGCACGGCCTCCTTCCCCTGCCGGCCCGCACGCGCCCCCCGGCCCAGCTCCCGCGTCGCCTGGCCCACGCGCGCGGCCCACAGCCCAGCGGCGCTCCTTCTTCCCCGTTACCCTAGCGCCGTCGCCGCCTGTAGCCAGCTCCGCCGCTTAGCGCCGCCGCCGCCGCTCCGGTGCCGCTGCCGGCCGCCAAACCTCGCCGCCGTTCGCCGCTGGGACCCGCCCTCCTCCTCTCCTCTCCGGTTTTCTCCTTCTCCTCGGCTCCCGCGCGTCCCAACCCTGGCCCTCTGTGTCGCAGCCGGCCGCAGCAGGCTGCACACCGCACGGCCACGCCGGCCGGCCACTGGCCACGCGCCACGCGGCCGTACCGCCCCACCCCCCCCCTCCCCGCGCGCCACGCTGCCCCAGCCTGCTGCACAGCTGCTCGCTCTGCCCGCTGCCATCCTCCACGTCGCCCCGGCCTCGTTACTGCACGCCGAAGGGAGCACTGGCCAGCAGGCCGAACGGGCCAGCGCTTCGCCGATCACTGCCCGC
Source organism: Urochloa ruziziensis (assembly GCA_015476505.1). Taxonomy (NCBI): domain Eukaryota; kingdom Viridiplantae; phylum Streptophyta; class Magnoliopsida; order Poales; family Poaceae; genus Urochloa; species Urochloa ruziziensis. The sequence continues at coordinate 18,077 of WEIB01000479.1, forward strand.
CACGTCGCCCTACTGGCTTGCCTCGCGTGAAATGAACGCTGCAGCCAGCGCCTGCCGCGCCTATAAAAGGCCATGAAGGCTTTCGCCTTCAAGCACGCGCGCGCGGAGAGCTGAAGAGCTCAGCTCTCTGCATGCACGAGAGCTCTAGCTCTCAAGCGCACTGCTCAAGCAATGCAATGTGGAAGCTCTGTCCACGTACACGTAGGAAAAAGGTGCGCCAACTGCTGCTCTGCTCTGTTCCCGGGTACGCTCGGAAACAGTCCAACCAGCGGTGTAGCTTTAGTCATACCACACTGTCCACGTACACGTAGGAAAAGGTGCGCCACCTGCTGCTCTGCTTTGTTTTCGGGTGCGCTCGGAACAGGCTAACCAGCGGCGTAGCTTTAGCCAGTTCGCCCAGCATTGTGGACGATGCCAGTTCGGCTGGCCGCACAATGCCCGACCCCCCGCCGCTAAACCCCATCGCTGCTCGCCGTTTCGCAACCCTAGCCGAGATGCCGCCCGATTCTCAAGTTTCCAGTCCAGTCAACCCTAGCCAGGATGCTGCCCGATTTTCCGCTCCGTCCACCCTAGCCGTTATAATGCCCGACCGACACCCCGATCCTAGCCCACCTAGCAGTTGCGCTGCCCAAATCCAAACCCCAGATATTCCCCGGTATAGTCGTTATGCCGCCCAACCAAAAACCCCGGCTACTAAACCCTAGCCCCGTGTAGCCGTTGTGCTGCCCAGATAAAACCCTAGATTAAACCCGGCCCATATGCTACCCGACCCTAAACCCTAGATATTAGCAAACCCCAGCCGGCATGCCGCCCATAATATTCCCAGAAAATTATATTAATAATTTTCCGGAATATTAATAGAAATTCAATCAAATTTCTAAATAATTAATATAATTATTCAGGAATTACTTAGATATCCAGTAATTCTAAGAATAATTACCCTTAGCCCTTTCTCCCACACTTAGAAGCCACCACACCAGCTAAACCCCTCCTAAGCCCCGTCGTCCTATCTATTAATTATTATTAAATAATTAATAGATAATCCATCAACAAATCCATCCGGATCCGTAGGTACGTTCCGGAATATCTATCTTCCATTTCTCTTTCTAATCTATAGGCATTGATTGATTTATTGATGTTATTTTATGTGTTTATTGCTCGATAGCCTGACCGGGCCCTAACGAGACGCCGGAGCTCCAGAAGGCCCGAAGCCCCGCCCGGTCAACATACAGTCTACGCCCGCGTACGGAACGTCTAAGGACCGACAATGAAGGCAAGTCTCACCAATAATATCACTTAACCATTAAAGTTTACCATTCTCGCGGCATAAGCTGTAATGAGGCTTCACGTGGGTGGAAGCCTAGCTTCGCCATGTAGATGCTTTAAGATTGGGAGTGGAAGGATGGCCTCGCTAGGAGGATCCTAAGAGTCGCTCTGATCTCAGCTAAGGACCGGTTCATGGGAGAGTCTTTCTAGTGCCTAGTACAACCCCGCATGCCAAAAAGGCACAGCCTACGGGAGTGCCTATTTATGTGAGGCCTTGACTCACACCCCACCAGCGGAACTTAGTAACCCAGCCCAAGGAGCCGTATGATTGGTGCAGAATGCCGACCGGCGAACTGGGTAGCGCCTGGTGCCGAGTCGGGCACGCACCAAGTCGGGAACGGGTATGCTGGAGACAGCCCCAGGCAGAGGACTGGGACTGGGCGGCACGGGTCGACTAGGATACAGGGTCGCGGACCCTGAGGGTCGAGGGCCCTGATTAATGAGCTCACAGACCCGGGTCGACATCCGCGAGGCGGATGATTAGTGGCCCCTGCTTAGCCCCCAGTACTACCTGTGGCTGGACCTAGGGAATGCTGACCAGTGATGGTCACCGGTGGGTACGAGTCTCGTAGGGCAGTACCTGCCTTGACGAAGGTAGGGACTGACCGAATGCGGGGTAGATAAGTACGACCTCTGCAGAGTGAAAATCTATCTTGATAGCTGTGGCTCCGGAATGAGTCCACTTAGTCAAAGCCCCCACTGATTAGATTTATTTTTATTGCATGGAGAACCCGGACGGCAGGAGCGCCGATGACTGGGTTCTGGGGTTAATGCCAGGACTGGCAGGGAGGAAATGCCCCTCCAGGCCCAACATTTACATTCATTTAATTTAATTTTATTATATTATTGAATTCGTGAGATTTGCTGGGTATTCAACTCTGAATACTCACTCTTGCCTCTCATTGTCATACAGGGTTAAACTCCAGGGCAATATGGTGCTGCCACCCACCCCGGTGGCGAACAAGTGCCCGCCGCCCTCCGCTAGCTAAATTGGTGTAAATATTTAACTCATACGTTATTTACCGCTTCTGACACTAAACTGTGTCGAAATCCGTATCAGCGTACTGATCCAGGGACTGATACGGATGGTCGAGGGACGTCCTGGTCAAGGGGTCCCTACAACTAAAGCGGTGGCGACAAGGCGCTTTGGGGGAGGGGTGTGTTGGCGGCTATAAAGTACCAAAATAACCGTCAACATTCTCTACTAAAGTGAAGGATTAAGATTACTAACACGCATATTTCCCTTCGAATAATATAGTTCCACATGTCCTTGGAGAATTTTTGGTTGTAGCTGATTTGCTGCAGGAACTAAAGAAAAATACACCTCATGGATCCAATGAGAACTTCCCGATGAATCAGAGGCCACCACACATACATCGCTTAGATTGAAGGGCCCACCAGGGACCAAACCATCTTAATCCAGCGTGTGCATGTGACAAAAGCACTCAGGACCCACATGACAGCCACCTGGATCAGTAGCTATCACGTACATAACTCATCTCAGTATAATATCATATCCATACAACATATAAAGAATACAAAGGAGAGTATTACATCCATTCCAATGTGGAAATACGAATAAATTACAAGCCCGTCGGGCTATGCGACAAGCGGAAATCCTGCGTAGCGGTAGCTAGGCTTCAAGTGTTCATCTTCGATCAACACCACAGGCAACTTGAGCGAAGCACACAACCCTTTTTCCATGCGTCCAAACCTGCATGCTCACAAACTATCCCCAAGGAATTGGATAGGTTCACGTCACCATCTGTATGCAAGCTTTAAGTGGCCTATCATCTAAAGGTGTAAAAGTAATTCAAGAAAAGGCTGGGGTTTCCTATGCGATAGCAGCAATAATAATCAAAGTATCATCTCCACAAACCATCCCACATTCCACCTCACATCACATCACCTTCTTCACACTCGTCTAAGTCGGTGCGAGAGCTCCCTCCCCTCGCACCTCACCAACTACGACCGGATCCTGGAAGAAGAGGGAGCAGACTCTCCTTCTCCCCGTCCGTAGCTGCGAACCTTAATCACTCTGACACTGGTTAAAATCAAGGGGAGGTAGAAGATCCCAAATATGAGATGTAACAGTGCAATGAGCAATGTCCAATACTGAGGACACGGCTATACGTATAGATTATAGACTCTGCACAGCTTGTACAACTGGACCCACTCGGGCTGTGAGATGGCCGTCGCCAACTCGAGACGCAACCCACAGCACAGACCCTAACCGTGACGATGCCCGCCTGCCCTTCCTATCTCAATCCACCGGCTCGCAATCCAATGCTTCGGAAGCTGTGATGAACTCTCCCTCGGGGGCCAGACGGGGCCGTAGTCCTTTGTGGAAACGGTCTCTCCTGTTCCCGTACACCATCCACCTGATCTTCTCGGAATCCGGGCATGGCACTAGTTAGGCTGGCTGCAACCTGTTCATATGGGTAAGCGGTAAGTACGTGGGGCCCAAAGAGTGGTTACCCCACTCGGTTTCAGACCGGGGCGAGCGTTATCATCCAAAAGGCGTATCCCCCGCAGAAGAACGCTGTCGCAATACCCACTATAGGTAAAGCTGCCAACTCGTGTGCTCATATCCATCCATGTACCCGCCACAAGTACGGTGTGGGACCCCCTGAAGAGCAGGGGTCTCCCGGCACCTCGATCAAAGATCGAGTTGTTATAAAATGCTCGGCCCTGCAAGGTTTCCCCAAAACACCTTCTCCTGTCGGTTTTATCCCCACACACGCCAAGAATCCTTATCCACAATATCCCATACACATGCAAGCAGTAGGCAATCAAGGAATCAGGATAATAAACAGGCTATGCATGGCTCAATCATCATCAACATGTAATAACCAAAGCGCTAGCATTCTACTCAGCAATGCCTAATAGGTCAAAGAGTCAGGATGTGTGTGAACCTGGAGCAAGGTTCTTTGTCTCTTCACTTTAGCGTAGTCGACGTCGTCGAAGTTGTCGAAGTAGTCCGGGTCCTTCGGGAGTCCTAATATACGGATATATATAAATAAATACCGACAACTACTAGCAATAAACTCCAAATGGGAACCAATAGAAAGCCAAATAGAAGAAAACTCTATTATATCATGTTCGTCATGATTTTAGAAAAAAATACTAAAACTGGATTCATATTTTTCTAGCTACGGTTGATATATTATGATTTTCCAAAGTTTAAATCCATTTTTGGGATTTATAAATCATTCAGGGAAAAGGAATAAAAGTTAGACACAAGTTAGCAGCTCAGAGGTATCAGTCATCGACTCAGGGTTTGACCGCGAGTCAGGCGGGCGAAGGCAGCGGTCTGGATTGATGACATCATCACAGGCTCTGGTGATGTCATCGTTGACTTGGTCAAATCTGACTAGGTCAACGATAAAAGGGTCAAAGCTATGGTCAACGGGTTAAGACTGACGGGTTAGTGGCTATCGTGTCCCACATGTCAACATGCGGGCCCATTAGTCAGATGGGTCCGGGCTGTCATTTAGTGGGTTCCACTAGCGGGCCCATGGTCTCACGGGTCACTAACAAGTTAGCCACGTGGGGGCGGACTCGACACTGAGGCGGCGCCACGTGTTGGGCGTATGTTGGTCGGGTTGGCTTGCGCGGCGGTCGCGTGACTAAGATGAGAACACCACTCGGCTAGGTCTAAGACGACGAGCTCAATTTTAGGAACCTAACGCAAATGATTTCGCACTGATCGGAGCTAAGACGGAAAAGATATGAATTTTTCAAGGTTTAACCCTTTATAGATATTAAGAAAAGGAATTTATTAAAGAATAAACTCTTTTCTTAAAACTACAGGGGGTTTCCTGCACGATTGCCAAGGTGGAAGGGCTCGTTTGAGAATCTGACAAAGGTTAGGGGCCTAAACATAAAAAGGACAAGGTCAGATTGCAAAAAGGCCGGCCAGGGGCTTGTATGCAAAAATACAGCGGTGGAAGGACAGATTCGTGATTTCAGGAAAGCACGAGGGCCTTTCTGCAAAAGTGCAGGGGCCAACGTGAAAAGGGGCCGCCGACCGCTGACGTCGGTAGCCGCACAGGATCTGGCTACGGCAGCGCGGCTGCATGGCCAGCCGTGTGGCTTCGCGCGGGGAGGCGACGCATGGCAGCAAAGGGGCTCACGGGCTGGTGAGCTCGGTTCACCATGGACCGTGTCACCGGTGCATGTGAGCCAGGTCTACGGGATCCACTTGAGGCTCAAGGCTAATCCGATGTGGCTAGGCTGCGTGCGGCAGATCGTGTGGCTCGAGGTGGGGTAAAGCAGAGCACGCGCCCGAGGTGTTTGGCAGAAGGCCGACGTCGGTCAGCGGCACCCACGGCAGCAGCGCGTGCTTGCCCAAGGTCGAGCCATGGACGCGCTAGGGTGGCGGCATGCTGCGGGGCACAGGCGCACGCGCGCGTGCGTGGGAGCACGCAGGGTGGCGGTTACTGTGCGGCGGAGCGCGACACGGCGGCGGAGGCAGCGCCGGCGCGGCTCAACTCCGGCCCATCCCGGCGACAAGGCCCGGGATCGGTGCCAAATGGCATGGGACGCACGTTCATGGGTGAACAAGCTCAGGGCTTCGATCCTAGGGTTAGCTAGGGCAAGATCTACGTCGGGGATAGAGGCACATGAAGAGCGCTCGACGAATTGCCACAATGGCAGCGTTCGTTGCGCGACCGAGATTTAGGCGCGGGTTCGGCTCGGCGTCGACGGAAAGTTGCACAAGAAGATGCTCGGCGAAGGTCGAGCCACATGCACAGAAAAAGGGCTGGCTTGGGTGGTTTTGGCTATGCTATGGAGGTCTCATCGGTGTTCAGGCCAGACAACAAGGGGAAAAGGGAAGTCCGGCGGGGTTTTGCTCACCTAGGGCGTGGAACTTGGCTTGGCGAGGCGAAGGTGACGAAGGGAAGGCCGTGTAGTCGCTTGAAGAGCCTCGACACGGATCAGTTCATGGGCTTCTTGCTCCAGGTGGGCGACGACGGCGTTCCAGCGGTCCGCGGCAGCTCCGGCTCCTTCATCCCATCCTTGCGCTCACCTTCTTCTCCTTCCTCTCGCTTTCCTCCCACTCCTTCTTCCTCGCTCCCCCTTCTCCTGGGAATTGGGGTTTTCCTCCCCTTGGGTGGTTCGGGTGGCAGCGCAAAAGGGGAAAGGCAGAGGTGGCTAGGTAGGGCACTGGTAGCCTTGAGGTTTTTATAGGAGCGGCAGCTAGGGTTGCATAGCGCGGCTAGGAGACGCAAGGGGCAGCGGTGATCCTTGGCATTCATGCCCACAGAAGGACACACGGCTGACATCCTAGCAGGGGTGCGCACGGGGCTAGGGTTTAAGGGGCGGATCGGGGTTAGGGCGAGGCGCGCACGTTCATCTCACACGGTCGGTCACAACGCGAAATTCTCTAGTGATGGCGCGAGAAATTGAGGTGGCGGCGGCAGGCACGAGTGGGCGGAACAGAGCTGGAGGATGCGCTGGAAAGGAGGGCGCCGGTGATGCGGTAGAGACCGAGGTGGCGTGGTGTTGTTGGTTGAAGACGGCCGAGCAACGGAGGTGGCGCGCAACGCTGGAAAGCAGAAGAGGGCCGAGATGGAAAGGAGGCGAGGTGGAAGATGTATAGGAGGTGTCGACAGGTGGGGTCCACTTGGCGGTGAGGCAGAAGGAAGGAGGCACGGACATGTAGCTGGGCCGCTCGGACTGGGCCGAGGTGAAGGTGGGCCAGACAGCGGTGATCGATCGGGTCGAGAGGGTTAGCTGGGCCGTTAGGCTCGGCTGGGCAGAGCGAGGTTGAGGGGTTAAGGCACGCTAAGTTAGAGAGTTAGAGGGTCAAAGATGGACTTTAGTTGGGCTGGGCCAGGTTGATGTTAGAGTTAGGGGGTTAGTCAGGTTTTAGTTTATATTTGAAATAGAATTACACACAACAAATTCGAACAAATCCAAATGGAATTAAACAATTCCGGATAAGATCCAAATCACACATGCATGATTATGAGATATTATTTTATGCACAATTTAATTACTAGGAATTTAGAGAGCATTTATTTTAAGTTGTAAATTAATTCATGGCTCACAACAATTCACACAATATTTTTTGAAATCCCGATTTTTCAATACAAGTAACAGACTGCAAATTTGTGGGATGTTACAACTCATTCAACTAGGGGCTGCCACATCATCTTTCCACGGATCCAAGGGCCCACCTAGCAAGAAAACACACTCTCGACCAATCACGTGCAAGCACATGGATTGAGGGGCCCACAACCAGGAGCTAAAAATACCATTTCACCCCAAGCACACCCATACCCACACATGGACTCACAGGGCAGCCGCTGCCCAATGGACGGTTATAGAGATGGCTTGGCTGGGTCAGCCGACCCCCTGGTTCAGCGGAACCAGGGGTGGGCCCTCTTGCCTCCAGCCGCCATGTGTCCACTCCTACGTCGGTTTCATAGAATATTCTCTGGTGGATGCTCCGGTTACCGACCTCCACAGGCTTATAAATTCTAGAGGGGGCCTCCAAATGAGACCATCACTTCCTACTCTAAGTTTGCAAACTCTCTTGAGTTGAAGAGCTCACTTGCATAGGCTTAGAGCTGGCTTAGCTAGTGCTAGAGTAAGGGAGAGAGTGAGGGGTAGTTTGGAGAGGAGTGCCAAGGTGTTGGCACTCACCTCTCTTGCTTGTACCTCGGGGAATGCTACTATATCTCAGGTAGAATAAAGTGAGTATTCATGCATATTCTATTTAGAGTATAGTCTTGTTCTTCATTCCTTTTTTTAGTTTTCACAAGAGTGTGAGTCTAGAGTGTGTGAGTTAGAACTCACACTCGCGGGTTCGTCATCCTGTCTTAAGATGGGTGTTGTGGTGTCGTCACGGGGCCTTAATATGTGGCCGGATCAGAGTAGAGATCGGTTGGTAGGCGTGGTACTTAGCTACAGGTTGCGCGTCGTTTGCGCATCTTATTCCACGGTTTGGCCGGGGTAGTGTTGGCACTCCTTAGCCTAACTAAATCCGCAAGCGCACGGAGTCCGATGTAGCCATTCACCAGGGGAGTAAAAACCTGGATGTCAAATCCAAGGAACGGTAGATGCGACTAGTCTAGAACTTTCCTAACCGGACCCACCAGGGGAGGAAAGGGTAAAGGGTGTAGAGAGCTTAACCTTAGTTAGCCACTCGTTACCCCAGACAACCTATCTTAATCTAACATAATCTGCTTCGACGGCTAGAACGGGAAGAACTCAGAACGGGATGAGAGAGGGGTTCTTCCGGGCTCAGCACTACTGTTATGAGTACACCCGAACGTGGTGGAGTATAAAGGACGGACAGGGCTGTCAGCACCTGCCGCCTACCACTGCAGTTCCGTGGGGTGCAACACAACCTGAGGTGACTAGCCAGCACAGGCACCATGCCTAAGCTTTCAGCCACTGACCTTCACCCAACGCGAAGGGCTACAGAGGAAACCCCAAACAAGAGTCGCTGTCACTCGCGCAGACTCAGGTACCCGCAGATCATAGATAGCCAAGATAAATTGCTGAAAGTAAAGAGTAAACTATCGAGGTACTAAGGCAAGAGACCGAGGAACTTACTGAAGATATCTCTGAAGCTTTATTCCTCGGGGGCGGAACAATGTTGAGGGAAGGCCGAGATGACTCCCGAACTCCCTCTACACGCTTGGCTGTCACCCAAGCACTCACCCACTACTCTCTCTACTCTACTCTAAGATAATAGTGGACTACATCTTGAGCCTTCTCTTCTCTCCAATGGATGGTGTGTCTTGTGTGGAGGTGAAGGGCGCCTTTTATAGCCCTCCAGGGGTGAAATCCTGCTTAGGGGTGACGCCAACTACTTGCTTAGCTTCCACGAGAAAGAGGAAGCGTAGAGGCCACGGTGGGAGGCCGGCCGGCCTGGTGTAGGCCGGCCGGCCTGGCCCTGGTGCCAAGTGGCACCGACTTTTGCAGGGACGGCCTGGATGATGTCCTAAAGTCGGTAGTTGTTGCGTTCGGTTGAAGCTGTCCAAGAATCCTAGGTTGTGGGCCCTTCAATCCATGTTTATCCCACCCTAGGCCTTCCGGGTCCATTGATCAAACCGACATCAATTGCACGGCTCATGATCATCCTTGATACATTAGTAAACTTGTGGATCAACGCCGTGGCCAAAAGAGGAAAAAGTGGGCCGGCCGGCCTAGGCTAGGCCGGCCGGCCTGGCCCTGAGCCCAAATGGCCTCCCATTTTTCCAGTTTGCTCCTTCACTCACAAATTGTACAAAACTTGTGGAACTCATTAGTATAAATGATATTAGCATGATTATCACTATTTGAGCATGAAATCCGGAGAAATGTTGGCGGTAAAAGTCATGGATATCGACCGCCAACACGCCCCCACACCTAGACTTTGCTCGTCCCGAGCAAAGGGTTGATTTAGATCCAGAGGATCAAGCAAAGCCTAGGGTCATGAAATCAAGAGTATGCATAAGAATTATTTCAAAGCTTTCCCTCATACCTTGGATTCCAGGTGGCTAACACCTTCACTTTCACCTATTGAACCTCAAAATAAATCAATGGAGAGCCTGATTCCTCCTTCTCAGTACTTGGAGATTTTTTTTCAAAAATATGGAGGCATACTCTCATTCTCTCAAGCCACTCAGTCGCTCAAAGTGTTTGATCCTTACTAAGGCTTTTCAAGTAGCCTCACCTATCTCTACAAGATTATATGTGGGGCTCAAGGTAGGGATCGATAGAAATGCTTACCTCTTCCATCTATGTTGCGAGATCAAATAACTTGTCTCCGAGAGATCATGTCAACCATGAACTTTGGTCAAGTGCAAGTGAATGTGGATGATGGATGATGAATGTCCTTGAGTGGTATTTGATTCTAGCTTCTTCCATCTTTCCCCTTCTTCTCTCTCTTTTTTTTTACTCGAGTAGGACCTCCCACTCATCTTTTTTTTTTCTTTTCTTTTTTTTTCAGGGGAATGAAGAGCTTCTTGAGAACCACTTTTGATGGACTTTTATTCTATGATGGGCTTTATTTGATGAAACGTGTACGTGAATGACCAAAGTGCAAGGAAGAACATGCATGTCTCAGAAGGCACGATGTTTGATCAAGCTCAAAATGTAAAGATAGCTATGTGGAGTTTCAAAACTGTGTCATGCATGATATGGCTCTGGATGAGACTTGGCAAAGTTGAGCATGAATGAGAGTTGCCTCATTTTTTTTTGTTTTATTTTTTTTCATTTTCAAAATGAAATTCTCCAAGACTTTGAATTAGAAAAGAACAAGCCTCTCATGTCATTATATCGTAAGAGTCAATAAGCGAAAGATCAAGTGATCCTATCGTAAAGTTCCAAAGGCACTTAGGTACTTGCAAAGAAATAAAGCTTATGCACCTTTGAAAAACATGTAGGATTTTCATCTCTTTCTAGGTGTTTCATTCCAAATTTTAATTGTCATGAACCCATGCTCTCATTTGAATTAAAACCAAGAAAGGAAATGGAGAAAGGGTTTCAAACCTCCGTGCATAGTTGAATCTCAGCAGATGGCTGCCATGTGGTTATTTGGGCACGGGTGAAGACTGCTCGTTGATGTGTTGCTCGTCCTGTTTTCTGTGCACTTAGTGTAGAGTTAGAGCAGAGGTGTGGTTGGCACACAAGTGTGCACCAACCACCGAAAGCATGGCAGGAACAAAGCAACATTTTATTCAAAAGGGAAATAAGGGGGTGCTGTTGGAAAATAAATATCGGGAAAACAAAATGAAAAGGGAAATTGCAGCACCCAAACCTATACTAAGATAATGGCACATTTTAGGTCCGGCCATGACCATGGACTATGGTTGCAACTCGGATACTCATAGTAGTCCATCACTTCGAGTTCCGGGATATCGGGCTCGAGGAATATTTTCAACTGAAAACATCCATGTCATTGTCATCGAGGAGAAGCATAACGGAAAACCTTCCTTCTCCATCCTCCAATTCAGCCATTTGATTTCATCATTTGGACTCTGGCTGATTGGGGGTCTCTTTTTGTTCTCCTAATGGGAATGATGTTCTGTGTGCACAAAGTGTCTCGGGTGATTGCCCTTCCATCCCTTCTCCATGTCAGATTGTTCATGATATTCTGTTGATGTTTCTGATTGACTATCTGAAGATGGTAGGGATTTGCGACCCGGTGATCTACTTCCAACCCGCTATTGCACTTCTAAGGCTGGAGTGAGAGTCTCCATCTCCTTATCCACAACATGAAGTGCTTCAACTACTATGGACGTTTAGTCCATGATCACCAAGATGCTCGTCAGTCCTTTGACTCAATGAGCATCGTGGGCACCACAAAGACTCTTAGCGTGTGTGTGCTTGGTTGGTCAGGTGATCAGTCTGTCGAACCTTAGCACGAGGTTTATACGGAAGGAAACAAAAACTTCCGTAGCTCATTCTCTGTGAGAAGTGGAACCGACAGTTAAGAATCTTGCGGGTCTCACATATGGGTTGCAGCGGTGGAGTAAACCAGTATGATATAAAGATATAAATCCCATTGGTTAAATCTGATAAGGTGAATGCATTCCTTCTCTCTAAGGGTGTTAATCCAAGTTTGTAAAGCTACCCTTGAGAGAGTATCATCTCATATGATTGAACTTGTATCCTTGGGAGATGATATGCCACGTATTTATTTGCTCTCTTCTTTTTTTGAGTCGTGAAGCAAATTCATGAAGGAGCAAGAATCCAACAGATGAGTTGTGGCTTGTCGTCCTTCTTGGTCAGGTGATATCTTGGTGTAGCATGGTCCGTGTGCTAACACTTTGACATCGACCAAGTAGGGTCTGAACTTGTCATGGGTGAATACCACTACAGACTGTTCCTTCTCCGTTGTTTGTCGAACTCTGGTCAATGCTTTTGATAATGATGATTTCTTGCATTGATCCAGCTCTGTCCCGATTGTATGGTTACTAGCGTTGCACATGATCTTGATAGGAAGAATCCAATCAGGAGGTTGTATGATGGGGGGCCTTCTCAGCTGACACTTCTCCCAATTTGGGACAAGGTGGAGCCTTTGGGAATTCTCACAAACTCTATCCATATCCGCGAGGCATAAACCAAAGGTTGTCCATGGACTGAGACATCATCAAGGAATTCCTCCATGATGTTCTCGACAAGGACAAAGGATGTCCTTGATAATGGGAGAGAAGGCTGATATCATACACCTCTGTTGGTGCATTGCATAGACCAAACAATAAAGACAGGTGGAGGTAGATGAAAATTGACTAGTGCCTCACCACTTAAAGTGGGTGCTTACATGGGGTAAATAATACCCACATGCAGGTGTGCCTACCTCCCTCATCGCATCATTCAGCCAAAAGGCTGTTTGTCCGGTTCAAGCGATACGATGGGTGTTGGCGTTGATCCCCGTCTAGTCTGTAGAAAATACCTAAAAATGGACCGATACTTCTCTAAGACTGTTGCAGCCTGCCGAGCCTCATTCTCTGTCAGTTTATCACTGATGATGACTGGCGTGCTGCGATTGTCGTGAAGAGGTAAATATCTCTATTCCAAGTGGAAGAGAGACATGTCTCAATCCAAGTGGCAGCAATCAACAACTCTAGTGGAGGAGGCTGTGGTTCTCCACCATGTCGATCTTGACTGCCCGGTTCTGCCCCCTGGGATTGGGTGAGCATCTGAAAAATATGCTCATTGGTTCTTCACGGGGTCTGTCTAGCCCTTTGCGATAATGATCGTGCAAGGCTGAACTCACTGATCATGCAAGGTTGATCAGGATGTTTTCTTTTTCAACTCTGAGCTGTAGCTCGATCGTGAATAAGTTGACAAGATGCTCTATTGGCTGATCCAACAAGAAGATTTTGTCACCTTTGAGGATATCGAAGATGTGGAAATCTAGGATCACTCTGTTGCGCCCCTCAGGCACAACTCGGATAATTCCTTTGTTTTCCAACATCTGGCCATTGATCCCTTTCAGGTGCTTATGAAAAATCATCGACAACTTCTTGTGTGTCAGTCCCCTCAATAGGTGGCGGGCATTAAAGCTAGGGTCGACTAGCTTCTGCTTCCTCCGTCATTCCTTGCTCGTAACCGCAGATAGACCCTTGGTCTGCGGTCGTGACTTTCGGAATGAATTACTCCGACCTTGAGCGTGCACACCTAACGTGGCAGATCCTTAAGGGAATTCTCTTGGTCTGGGGGTTTTTGTTCGCTCACGCCGTGTGGTCGGAGGCGGTGGATCTAATGAAAGAGTGAGGATTTGTTGTTTGGTTCATGGGAAAGTCGATGGGAGGGTCAGAAAACTGATCCTAAGGATGAGCACTATGTCTCAATCTACCAACGTTCGTTGTATGAGCACCATACCAAACTTCTCCCAGGTTGCTCCAAGTAGCTCATCTCTGAGCTTTGGGGATGGAATAGACAAACAGACAAACTTCAACATTCACTTTGATCCAATCTCCTCCAACTCCTCTTGCACTCCAATTGTACCAAAACTTTGCTTCCCCCGTCAGAGAAAAACAGGAAGAGTTCCGTCTTGGTTCATCCCGGGAATGTTAGGAGAGAACTTCTCCTCATCTATTGCAAGGAGTGTGAACAAATGATGGCAACGAGATTGGGGCGGATCTCGAAGCCATCAGATAACGGGGTGGAAGGATGGTGGCAATTCCAAACACTCGCGAAATGGAACCGCCTGATAACTAGGAGAAAACTCCATGTGGTAGATGGTTACGGGGATAAAGTGTATGGCTAAAAAAAAATCCTACACTAGTGTTGCTACCGTTCCCCGGCAACGGTGCCAGAAAAGCTTGTTGGCACTCCTTAGCCTAACTAAATCCGCAAGCGCACGGAGTCTGATGTAGCCTTTCACCAGGGGAGTAAAAACCTGGATGTCAAATCCAAGGAACGGTATATGCGACTAGTCTAGAACTTTCCTAACCGGACCCACCAGGGGAGGAAAGGGTAAAGGGTGTAGAGATCTTAACCTTAGTTAGCCACTCGTTACCCCAGATAACGTATCTTAATCTAACATGATCTGCTTCGACGGCTAGAACGGGAAGAACTCAGAACGGGATGAGAGAGGGGTTCTGAGGACCCGGTGTGTCCGAGGACCAGTGGATGGTCGCTTCCCGGTGTGATGAGTGATTGACAACGTGGTGTGGATTGACGTTTCCCTTGGCTCAAGTATTGCAGGTGTAGAATGCGGCTTGGTTGCATTGGTGCAGGTGAAGAACAGGCGCGAAAGGTCTTAGCCATGGCGGCCTCCGAGGAGCGGAGAGACAAGTAGGCTTGGTTCGAGGGACCTGGTGGCCGGTGGATCAAGTGCGGTTCACATGCTGGCAAGAACGAGCAAGGGGACGTGGTTCTGGTGCGAGGTAGCGGCTCACAATCGAAGCTCGTACGCGGACGAGAAGCTGGCGCAAGGTGGCGGCTAACAACCGAAGTTTGCGCGCGGGGTTTGGTGATTTGGCCACAAAATCATCGGTGGACGGTTTCCCTTGGTTTGGGCCTCAAAACCAAGGCCGAGGACTCGACGAGGCGAGTCTTGGGCTGCTGGGCCAGTGGTGGCTGTCAGGGGCGGTTAAACCGCCCCCCAGGGGCGGTTTAACCGCCTCCCCCTGGGTGGCCCAAAATCGGCATCGAGGAGCTTCGATCCGGAGGACACGCGGCGTGACTGCAAGGCTTGCGTCGGAGGGAAGCTAGCTTGCAGTGGAAGGTGCCCGAGCCGGAAAATATCTGAGATCAAAATGTCAAATTTGCCCCTGAGGGGTATGTATCACTTAGGGGTAGTTTAGTCTTTAGAGCACCACCACTTGGACTACTAATAGGCCCCTTCAGGGCTGGTGGCTGTAATCTCGCTAGTTATCTCTTTAGGTTTTCCTTTGAACTAGTTTTCCTATCATCCCCTCCACCTAGAACTACTTCGAATCTTTCTTAGTTTTGTATAGGTGAATTCATGGTTATGTGATGGAGTTTGTGCTGCTCATCTTTGTGCCATGATTTGATTTCCCGAGCTCCCTTTCCTTTTTCTATTTTCGTGGGTATTTTCGGAGCCATTTTTGGGGGATTTTCGTTCTTCTTGTTCTAGGGTGTTTTCTCTAGGATTTCTTTAGAGGATTCACGTATGAGTGCCTTGTGCCTCTTTTGCTGGTGATCCTTTGCCCCCAAAGGCCGAGAATCGCTCTGGATTTAAGATTTTCGGGATGAACTCGAGGTCATGGTGTTCTTCGCGAGATCTGCGATTCCGGGAGTTGTACTGAGTTAGAGGCCGAGATCTTTTGGGAAAACACTCCACTGGAGGTCTAGATCATCTGACCAAAATCTCGCCTCAAGAGCTCAAGCGGTTTGGGAGATCCACTTTTGTTTTGACTTTTTCTCGAGCCACCCAGGCCCGGGCGGTTTAACCGCCCCCCCCCCCCCCTGGCCGGTTTAACCGCCCCCCTCTGGGTGTGTTAGATCGAGCCGTGTTTCGGGTCGTTTTGGTGTTCGTTTCGATTGGTTCGAGTTCCGCTGCTTGTTTCTTGTTCCTAGGGTCAGTAGCTTGACAGTGGCTACGTGATCTTGGCAAGATTGCTCTCGGAGGTTTCAGAGTTGGTTTGGGAAAATAGCCGGATCGATTTGAAAGAATTTTTATCAGCTCCCATTCACTCCCCCCTCTCTGGTCGCCGTTTCGGTCCTTCAATTGGTATCAGAGCCGGTTACAGGTCTTTGCGACTCTAACCAGTCTAAGATCCAAAGATGGCGTACCAAGATCGGGGTTCCGGGCCTCCGCACTTCGATGGGAAGAACTACCCGAACTGGGTTGCGCGTATGGGCGCTTTCTTGCGAGGCAAAGGAAAGTTGCTGTGGGATGTGACGAAAGATGAAAACTATGTCAATCCCACCAACTTAGATGCACAGGATGCAAAGGATAGATTTGAGGCGAATGCCCGAGCTGTTGACTACTTGTTCCGTGCTTTGTCTGCCGAGGAGTTTGAGCGTGTTTTGGGCGAGGACCTAGCTTGCCAGATCTGGCAGAAGCTCAAGGTAGCCCACGGTGGTGATAGCCATGTCAAGGCTAGGCTTTTCTCGATGTACAGGAGGGAGTATGAGAATTTTGCTCATTTGCCTGGAGAGTCTGTTGATGCTTTGTTTCAGCGTTTCACGTCTATTGTCAACAACATGAAAGCCAACATTACCGTGCTCCATACTCGGATCATGATCGAGCTATCAAGCTCCTGCAAGCACTTGATAGATCCGTATGGGGTGCCAAGGTTGAGGCGATCATGGAGTCGGCAAACTATGAGACTCTGTCTGTTGATGAGCTTTTCTCGAAGTTGAAGTCTTTCGAGGTGGACAGACAGTTTCTTGCCAAGGCTAAGAGTCCGACTGATCCCCATAGTCTGGCTCTAGTCGGTGGCTCTGGATGTGGACATGCTAACACTCCTAGACACTTTGCTTTGTCTTCTCTTGTGTCCCTTCCAGATGAAGAGTATGAGGTGCTGAGCGAGGAGGATCTCGCGTTGCTCACGAGGAGGTTCCAGCGGATGTACCAGAACCACAAGGGTTCGAGGCGTGCCGGGAGTATGTGCTACAGATGCGGGAAGATGGGCCACTTCATCGCCGAGTGCCCCGAGGAGATCAAGAACGACTACAACCGCAAGCACCGCCCGCGAGACGACCACAAGCACCGTCCCAAGGACGAGTACCGCGCCAAGCACAAGAACAAGGAAGAGAGAAGATCCAAGAACAAGTACGGTGGACACAAGAAGCACAGATCTCGAGCGATGGTGGCCGATGCGAGCGACATCGACACAAGCTCCACCAACACGTCGTCAAGCTCAAGCAGTGAAGATGAGGACCGCGGCCATCGCAAGGAGAAGAAGAGCTTGAACCGCAACTTCAACGGCATCTCCTTCGCCGCCGTCGACTACTGCACCATGGCACACGACTCCGTGAAGAGCAAGGACGACTCCGACTCCGACTCCGAGGATGAGGTACTGACCGATCCCACCTCTTTGCGTCAGGAGATTGCTAGATTAGAGCAGTTGGTCGATAACCGTGATGATGTGCTTAGGAAGACCAACAAAGAGAAGAGGGATGAAGGACCGATTAGGCGACCAGAGAGGGGGGGAGTGAATGGGAGCCGATAAAAATTTCTCTCACGAATCCGGCTACTCCCAAACCAACTCCAAAGCCTATCAACCGATCTTGCCAAGATCACGTAGCTACTGTGAGGCTACTGACCCTAGGAACAAGATCAACACAGCGGAACACGAATCGAACAAATCCAACACGAATCGAACGAAAACCACACGAATCACCAACTCTCAGCCAGGGGCGGTTGCACCTCTTCCAGGGGCGGTTGCACCGCCCTTGCTTGCCAGGGGCGGTCACACCGGTATCCGAGGGCGGTCGCACCGGTCTTGCCAGACAGCACGGGAAGAAGGTCAACTCGAGAACGGATCTCCTAAACGGCTCGGAGTTTTGAGACGAAACTTTGGGTAGATGATATACACCTCAAGGAGAGGCTATGTCCCAAAAATCTCGGCCTCTAACTCCCTAGAACTCCGGGGATTTCAAATCTAGCGAAGAACACACCCTCCACGAGTTCATCCCAAAAACTTCAAATCCAATCCGATTCCCGGCGTTTGGGGGCAAGGGATCACCAGCAAAAGAGGCACAAGGCACTCATACGTGATTCCCCCAAAGAAATCCGAGAGAAACGGGCTAGAAAGTGAAGAACGAAAATCCCCCAAAAATGGCTCCGAAAATGGAAAAAACGAAAGGAGCTGGGAATCAAATCATGGCACAAGATGAACAGCACAACTCCATCACATAACATGAATTCACCTATACAAAACTAGGAAGATTAGAAGTAGTTCTAGGTGAAGGGTGATGAGGGGAAAACTAGTTCAAAGAAAACCAAAGAGAAACCTAGAAGAAATCACAGCCACCACCCCTAGGGGGTCTATTAAATAGTCCAAATGGT